>JBBMJY010000003.1:19835491-19877403 GCA_037833715.1 Toxotes lorentzi
CACACACACACACACACACACACACACACACACACACACACACACACACACACACACACACACACACTCACACACTCTCTTCCCCACCAGTGCACTTGACAGAATCTTGGTCTACCGCTGCACATCAAAGGCAGAGTGAGGAGGAACAGCCGCATTGAAGGAGTGAAGGAGAGGAGACCCCCCACCCCCCACTTTCTCCTCCAGCCTCTATCACAGGACCCCCTGCTCGCCTCTTTTGTTGTGTCACTTTTTCTTTCCTCCCCTCCCTCCTTAGCTCTTTTTTCCTACCTATCCTTTTCATTTAGGAGACTGTTTAAAAAAAAAAAAAAAAAAAAAAGGATTGGGGTTCATAAATCCCCGCTCTTCTCAGGGGTCCATTGTGGGACTGGGAGGGTGGCAGTGGAGGTGGGGCTGTAAAAATCAATATGCCCGCACACCAGCTAGGCTTTTCTTTCTGGTAGAAGGGAAACGAGGGAGAAAAGGAAGGGATGGTGTGAGGGAATGATAGTTTTACAAAGGTATGCAGGTATGTAAATATACATATGTATGTATCAGTGTGAATGACTGCCTGTGGCCAGAAGGACTTGGTGCGTATTGGAATAAGCTCATTCACCAACACATATAAAATTATGAGAGAAACCAAAGTGACTACAGAGCTTAACTACAAATAATCGCCTAAACTTCCTGTACAACTACTAAAACAAAGTGTGAATGAAGTCATTTCTGCTCAGGCCAGCTTTTATTTCTGCTATATTTTTATGACTTTTGTTTTTCCCAGGTTGCCTTATTTCTGTCAGTTAGTTAGATCTGTTCTCTTTACCACTTCAGACTGGTTGTGGGAGCTTTTAGCTGTTAATAACATCTAAGTTGTAAGTATGTTGTTTGTTGGTCTCTTGATATGTGTGTTTTTTCTTTCATCAAGAGCTCAGTTCTGTTACTATAAATCGCTGTTGGACTGACCTACTTGATCCTTTCTTTAGGTGTAAAGTTATGTCACTGCTGTCATACATTTGACAGGGTTTAGTAACAGTAGATGCACTGATGCTAGTTTTCCTGCTTAGTTCGACTTACATGAGCTTATTACTGTATAGACCTTTTTCACAAGGGACATTTTGACCAGTCATATCAGGAAAAGACAAGGTGTAGCTAATAACAGAAATGTAACATTAATGTACATGGACTTAATTTACTGCTCTCTGTAGAGTAAACTACTGAGAATCTGAGTATCTTCAGCAAACATTAGTAGATACTGCGTAATTTCTCTGTCTTTAACATGTCATAGCAGGAAAACTCATGTAACATTAATGATAGCACTGTTCCATTTAAGTGTGCCAGTAAACACTGCTAAAGAGATTCAAAATATACCTGAATGGGATTCAGCCATAATTAACATTATTAATTGCATGTGTTGTTGTCATACCCGATCAATCAAGTGTATCTAGCCAACGCCAGACTGTCCCTTGTTTATAATAAATACCCAAAGGTATGAGAAGTAAAAAGAGAGACAGCACGGAAACATTCCATCACAATAAACAATATCAAATGAGCCTCTATGACTGTGATGCAGAACAACAACACAACTTAGTCCTAAGTTGTTTGAAAAGAGTTTTGCCTGCAGCAACTAAAGTGTGTTTACTGTGAGTTTAGTGACGCACCCCTGGAAACAATTAGTTGAGCTCATAGAGCACGTGCCAGTAGACAGAGCCTATTTTTGATCTCTGATGAAAAGCTGATGATTTCCCATTAATGACTGACTCAACCGGCTGCTCCCAATAATGAATTACTGTAAGCGAGGGAGTCTGTCCAGGATGTCTGCACTGTGTAGGAGATATTCAAAATAGCGGTTTTCTCACATGTCATCACCTCCATTAACTGCAATATGGGGCGTTTATGTGAAATATGGGTACTAACTGTGAACTTTGTGTGAAAAAAAGAAGAAAAAAAAGGAGAAAGACTTGTAAATCATGTGCTCTCCAGGCAGTGTCACCCCGCAACTCGTGCAAATCACCTGTGGTGTTTGTCTTCGCATCACTGGAGGAAACCTCTTCAAAAGATCTCCGGTTTGGTTTCGCTGCAGCAGCGGTGGCATCTGTGCAGCATGCTCTGCTCTGTGCACAAGAAAGATAGAGGCAGTGAGGGAAGCAAGGGTGACAGAAAAGAAACAGAGAGAAAAAGAAACAGAGAGACATAAAAAGAAACAGAGAGATGTAAAAAGAGAGAATCCATATGTCTCAACAATAATTATGTAAATTATATTAGAACTAGTATATCAAAACTCTTCAATGATGAAAATATAATTGGGGCATCATAGGAAGTTTATTAAAACTTCATATATGATGCTGCTATTAACTAATTATTGAGAAGAAAACAAACTACCCACATAGGAAAATTAAAGTGATTCCAAAACACATGACTGATACCATGAAGTACAGTAAGGTTCCTCCAAGTCTATTTTTTCCTTAAGGAAACTTAAACAAATGTTGTAGTGATTTTTTTTCAAGAGGAAAGAGAGAAAGCAAGAAAGGGAAATAGAGAGAGATGAAGATAGGTTACGATAACATCAGAACACTACGTTCCTTCATCTGTTGATGAGTCTTGTTGCTGAGCAGACTGACTGGAAACCTCTGTGATGCTGCATGGTTGAAACCACATCACACACACGCACACACACACATGAACAACAGTGTCTCAGTGATGTGGTGGAGCACAGGGCACACGTCTTTAACAAAGCATTCACAAACACAATGCTGCTGTATACCGTGTTGCACATGTACCGTGTGCTTGAGTGGAGATATGGAAAAGAACACCCGAGCACATGCACAGTCACATACACACACACATGGACCCATGTGAGCAGAGATTGTGCTGATACCACACCGCATCCAAAACCACACTGTTGGCACAAAACATTACAAATGCAGGCGCTTCCTGTACCTCACTGGCAAATGTGGGGCAGAGAGATCACTTGAAACAAGTGCTTGTGTACATGAAGATCATGGTGGCTCTCTGTGTGTGTGTGTGTGTGTGTGTGTGTGTGTGTGTGTGTGTGTATACACCTGTTCTCAGGTGTGTTGATGTTCCTGTCTGTGTTTGTGATTGTGTTTTTCTGCGTCATTGTGTTTGGTAATGTGTACATGATGCGTCTGTGGTTGTGTATGGGGAATGCACAAATCATGTACACAATGTGACTGTGTATGTCCAGGGTGGGTGCATTCTGTCAGTCAGCCTGTCTGCTGGCTCAGTGTGGGCAAACAGAGCCCAGACAGATGAATGAGAAACACATATGTGCTTCCCCACCTCAAACACACATCACGTTGCCCTTCACCCCTTTGGAAAATCCAGCGGTGGTCTATTACCACCTGCTATTGGACACTCCGTGTGTCCTTCTGGTGTATCGTGGCCCCCGGTTGGACGGTTAAGTAAGACATTGTTGTGAATGAGAACAGACTGTACTGAACCTGAGCAAAGCTGGGTTGAGTCATTCAAGGACTGAACAGATGAGACGAGATGCTCTGAAGCACAAAGTTGTGACGTGGGTGGAATTCACACACAGGCACACTGTGGCTATTGACACGCACCGGCTAAAACAATCTCCATATTTCCATGGACCAGGATTATGCCTGGTGCCTGACATTTTCAGTGAAAATTTCCCCAGTCTGTACAGGAAAAGGCAAGGCACAGTTATTTATACAACACTTTAGGTCCGTGCACAGAAAGAAGAAAGAAAGGTACGGGCTATTCCTGATTAACTGTGTGATTCACTTAATGTAATGTGCTTTACCTACATTAACATTAAATTATTGAATGACGAGTACCACACAAGTGGGTTAAGCTCTAAAAACATTGGATCATACACTTTCCATGATGCCACTTTAAATGTATGCATCTGGCAAACTCCATGGGCTCCAGTTTGAAACTCAAGGCTTTCTGTTTTGTTCTGTTTAAGTTTGAACTCTTGAGGCCAAGCTGAGATAAAAACAAAGGCCTTGATGATGTCATCAGGGTCATTTTCTCAGACCTGATAAGCCATTGTACAAGTAGAGGTTGAGTTGTCCTCCCGGTGATGAGTAAACTGATCTCCATGTGTCAAACTGGTGATGATGGTTCACAGAGCTGAGGAGAACAGCAGAGTCAGGTGGGTTTGTCACTGTGAGTGACATCTCTGACTGGACACACTGTTTTGACTTGAATTGAGAAAAGCAGCATCTGTGCAACACCGCAGTGACATATTAGCGACATCATAGAGACCGAAATACAAACAGTGACGAATGCGTAATGTGAAGCGACGGGTTCATGCAAAGTGGCAGAAAACATGTACATCACGTACGGAGTGCTTCCTATTCACAAATACACATGCAAAATCAGAAAAAAAAAGACATAAACAAACAAGAAGGGGTGATAGACCGGAACAAAAGCACACATGTACACCTGCAATTTGAAATACAGGCACAAACATCTTGCACAAGCACCTTTGGCAGTTTTTAGTGTCAGACAAGTGATATGTGAAATATACTTTGTAAGGTATGTCTGTGTCTGTGAGAGTGCTCGTGTGTGTGATTGCATGTGATTGTGTGTATAAGACAGCTGGTGTGCTAATCATAACCTCTGATCTCCCTCACATCAGCACACTCAGCCTGTGTACCTGTCTGCTCTTTTACGTACACTGTGGTTTCTCAGCCAGCCCTGCAATACACTCTCAGCCACAGATAAGAGCTGTTTATCTCACCATGGTGGCTTCCTCTTCAGCATACAAACATACTCTGTCTCTCCCTCTCTTTTACTTCGTTCTTCTTCGTGTTGACGCAACAGTAAATGCTGCAGCACCAAACATGTTGTGTTGAGCTGTTGCTCTTGTGCTAATCTTTCCTGCCCAAGCACAGCCTAAGATGTGTGACAGGCTGATGGTGTCTGCGATGCTGTGCGCTAACACACCCAGGTGCTACAAGTATCTGCAGGCATTCACACGCAGACACACAGTGTATGCGTGCACTGACAAGCACCCTAACAGACTCCAGGAAACAAAAAGCGAGATGCATGTCAGGAATCCTCTTACACAATCGCCCCGCATCACTCTGCTGTCTGACATGGGAAAAGCCATTCATTGCTCTGGTGATTGACAGCCTTCTGCTCCCTTGTACTCTTCTGACATGGGACTCTTCTGACATGGGAAAAGCCATTCATTGCTCTGGTGATTGACAGCCTTCTGCTCCCTTGTACTCTTCCTCATTCATACTTGTACCTGCAGTGTCAAACTATCTGACAGCTCTGCTACACCCTGCATACGCATTGCCATATTTGCAGAAATTGAATTGTGAGAGAGATGGAACTTTAATGGGGCAATGTTGATATCACATAAGAAGGCCCCATATGGCATCTATGTAATCTTATGAAACGCTTATTGAGATAATAAGTAGACATTATTCACATGGCAGTTTTCCAAGAATAAGAACAAATTTTTGTCGAGAAGACCTACATGAGCAAAAGGGGATCAGCAACACACAGATGTATGATGAGGCTATACTGTGTTGGAGTCTATCCTAAATTTGACAGGAAGCCAGTCTAACAAACCCAGCACAGGGATGACACGTGAACACTGTGGAGTCTTAGTTAGTGATTGTGCAACAGAATTAGAAACGAATTGTAATCGTGCTACAGCTTCTTAGCTAAAACAAGAATACAGAGCGTTACAATACTAAAGATGAGAAGACAATACAATGGATGAGTTGTTCGTGCTGTGAAAAGATAAAGGGCATATTTTGACAGTTTTTTTAACTGAAAATAGGGAGACTGGATTACAGACGGAAGATATTTCTTAAAGTTTGATTTGACCCGTAGGTCAGAATGAAAGATCTGATTAGGGGTGGAGTTTTCCTGTGATTGAACTGCAGACATCCAGGCCCTTAGCCTAAGAAAACTACAGTGTGTTACAGTAGTGAAATTAACCTTGGAGAATTGTTGCTCCTGTCAGCATTGTTGCTCCGTCGTGGAGACGGGAGAAGGGTTCCGCCTGGAGGAAGGAGAAAAGGACAATAAAATGACTTGGAGATGGAGGGGGTGGGTGGAGAGAGAAAGTGGGGTAACAGGAGAGCGGGAGCGATGGCGTGAGAGAGCACCTGTCCTGCTGGAGTCGGGTCCACTTGTGGTTAACCAAAGTTGGCAGCACCTCAGCTTGACCTTATCCCCCTTTTGCCGCCACTCCCCTCTGATCCCATTAGGGGCCAGGCACCATGGCAAGACCCCCCATCCCCCCACCCCCCATACATGCACGCACACACACACTTTCACCAGCATGACCCACCCTCCCTCCCTTGTCATCCCCTCCCATATCCTTTCCCCCATCTTGGGCTGGGCTTGGTCTTACGGGGGCCCAGGACAAACATTAGGCCTGTGGAACAAACAGGCTGCTAATGTGGACAGACAGGACAGACAATTAGAACCAAGCACACGCTGCATGCGAGCGTTCACGAACCTGAGAAAGGACGCATGGGCAGAATTAACACATGCACAGAGCAAGACATTAAGATTTACCCAGTGTCTCTTGGTAAAATGCAAAACTCGTTCTACTCTCTTGTACTCGTACATATGAACTCCACCATGTGAATACTGTACCTGCTCAAACTGTCAAATGTTACACACACTCACAGTGAGGTGCTCAGACACAGTCCCAACTATGATTTACAAGCAGAAATTTCAGTCAAGTCAGTAACCCAAACGCAAGCTTCGAACGTGCTTTCTCATGAGGCCTTGTAATGGCTTTATGTGAGAATCCTACAGTGGACGCACCAGGTGAAGACACACTGCAGACACAGTGTAAGTAAATATTCTCCTCCTAAATTTGGCCGTCTTTTTAACCTTGTCAGGATTTCCCGAAACCTGTTTTTGGTCTGTGCTGGTTTAGAAACTCTGACCTACTTGGCTGATTATGTAAGACAGTTGAGGGGAAAGCGGAGGCCACAAAAACCCTTAAATGCTTATGTAAACAAAGCATATGACCTTGTCTGATGCAGAGACAGCCTCACCGCAACTTAGGCATTCTTTTCTTAAAACACATACATATATATATCCTCCTCTCATCATAGCTCTGCTTTGCTTTAGGCAGAACAAAAGAAACTCTCCAGCCTGTGTATTTGAGGTTGTGTATACGAGCACATGTACACATTATGCTAAAGTTAGCATTCGTCTGAGTGGCTGGCACAGCCACAGCTCTTTAACCACAGATTCAAATACATTCAGCCACACACGTCCATGCACGCACAGTGTAAATCTATCCCTCTGAGATTGCAAAGGATTGTGGGTGTATCATGGAAAGGGTACCTCTGAGGAAGTGGGGATTTAATGACAGTTATATCATTCCTGTTTGGCCTTTAAGTGATTGACACAAATGTTCATGTACTGTACATACTGAAATAGATACACAGATATGAATATGTATATATACACACATACACCTCAAGATCGATGATATGAACTCAGTGGAAGGCAAACAAGTCAGTCTATTCCTCTCACACTTCCCCAACTCCATCACAGGCTAATACCTGCTGCTGAACCTCTAGCCGTCAGCACAGGCCTCCAGTCACACACACACCCACACACCCACACACACACATACAAATGCCTGCACACAGACAGGTTCAGACCTGTTACCCACTAGATAGATTGCCTTCCCCTTTTGCAGATCAGCCACCACATCTCACTTTAACAGGCTTGTGTGCTAGTACACACTCACATTAAGGATATATAAGAAGGCAGGCATGTAACCGCACATGCGACACATTTCCACGCAGACGTGCACATTCATACCTCCTAGTGCAGTACAGACTAACAGGTTGGTGCATGCCAACACACCTTAAGTGTGACACTCAGCAGTGTTAAGGTGGTCTAGTGAGACATATACTGTCTGAGAGAATGGAGAATTTAGCAAGCTGCTGGGCTGTGAGTAAAACAACTCTTTGCTGTTGTGACTAATAAGACATATTAAAGGTGTGAAACTGGACACATCAAATGCTAAACTGACACAGACTATAGAAAAACAACCCCACACACCGCAGCAACATGGGACAGGAAGTTCAAATGCCAGTGTGGCTGCAGAGTGAATAAAAGTGGAAACACAAACAAACAATACACTGGGCTGAATCCAGGATATGACTATTATTTCCTACAAAAACAGTAAAGTATTTCGGTAGGATTGACCTCACATCTACTGGAAAAACACTGTTTTCAAACAGGTTATATTTAATGTGATAGTGACTTTATAACTGCAAATCTTTGTGTATAAATTGACTTAGATATTTATATCGGTTTCCAGTGAACAGTTAGTGTTGTGGAATAAAGGGACGGCTCCACTGGTATAACGATAATGTCATTTAATTCGAGGCATTCTTGAATTAATTAGATTTTCATTGGAAAATATGGAAATGTTTTACTCTGCCAGATTTTAATTGCCTCAAGAATAACGCAGTTTTAAAACTCAAAAGTAGACTGAGTGACTCAACAAGATCCATGTGTGCAGTGAAACACAATTTTTTTTCTAGCTGCTTGAGTTTATGCTGACTTTTGAATTTCAGAATCTATAAATGTACATGTATCACTCTGACTAGATCCAATCAGAGTTCCCTGCAGACATGCTACCATCCTTACACTGACACAACTGCCAGGTTGTAACTACTGCTGCTGCTGTCACACCCCCAGGAAGCCAGACGAGGGTCCCTTTAGGTCAACTCCACTTCAAAGGCAGACAGCGAGCTTTGTCGCTGGGCAGTGGGCAGCGAGCTACAGCGTCCTGGGGCTACTGCTCCCTCACACAGTAATGGGATTAAGGCTTCCACAAGGCAGATTAAGGGGCTCCAGGTCCCAACCTGTTCCCCCTGTCATCCTAGGTAATTCACATCCACTGCATCCAAATTTATGAGTGATGGCAGAGTGGGAATGCTCCTGCTGTCATGGAAGAGGACTTTCATAATGACATGGACAGAGATCGTGTAACACGACTTGCTAAACTTTAACATAATGTAACATAATGTAATGTAACATAACAGACTACATGTGGCAGATATGTCAGAAGGGTTGAGCTACCATGGTATGTGATGGGGAGAGCAGGGGGTGTGAGATTAGGTTGGTATGGATATCATAAATTGGTCCTAAATATAGGCTGGCAGTAGTGGATGGAGTTATTATTGCACATACAAGGCATGCACAGACATGCTTGCACAGGATTAAATGTACACTTGGTGCAAACACAGACCCTCACACAAGCACATCTACGTTTCCATGCATGCAGCCATCCCAAGAACATGGTTACACCATCTGAAAGGCTGGGGCATGAGGTAAAATGAGTTTGGTTACATTATGTTATTTTTGTAATGAATTCCAGTGTAGGCTGAGGACATTGTCATCATAATTATGATCATAGCAGAGAGTGGAGTTATATAACAGGACATCATTAGAAAGGCTATTGCAGACAAGAAAGGGGTAGATGCCTTTCCATCAGGCCATGGCTGCTGGTCTGGCCTGCAGTGGCAGAGCAGCGGGCCACTCTGACTCATGCAGGATGATGGGTAGTGGTGGTAGTGCTGTTACTCTCTGTACTCTGTAGGAACACTGACCCCTAGTGTTTGTCACAAAAACAAACCAAAAAAAAAAGCACATAACAACTTCCTTTATAAACAGATATTTAGGCTTGCAATTAACTTGAGAGCGTTTAAGGGAGAGAAATGTCTCAATTAATAATAGTTGAGTTGAAACAAATGTATTTCTTTAGTAACTGTCTTTTTTGTCTCTTCTTTAAAGAACTTCTTCAGTGAATGTGTATGTGCCATCACTCAGAGACAATAATGTAATGATGAGCAGTGTGTGTATATGTATGTGTGCTGTGTCTTCTTGTTCACTCTTTGGTCTCTTGCTCTGTCTCCATTCTTTTCTACTCATGTGTTTTTAGCTCTGTAATCCAATTTGGTGAGAAGCATCACTGCGTGTGCGCACACACACACACACACACACACACACACACACACACAAACATCCTGGACCGTAGTGTCTCTGGCCCCCGCTATGTTGAAGTTTCCCTCTCTGCCCAGCTGGCAGAAGTTACAGCGGGGCAACAATGTGCCTGCAGGACGGGCCAAGACGGGTCCGGGACTGGGGCCCCACGGCCCCACTGAAAGGCTCCTATTGTCCGGCCCCACCTCCATCAGGGACCATTAATTATGGGCCGAGGATCACGGCTCTGAGTCAGAAAAAGTCCACACACACACACACACACGCACACACACAGAGAGCTCGGCTCCCCTCCTCCCCCCTGTTACAGCATAAACACACTGATGGGGCTTAGGGGAACCGGCTCCTCCTCCCCTTTATCCCTCAGACCCTTCTCTTGTCTCCACTGGCTCTTTTAATGAAGCCAGGCCGAGCACTGAGCAGAGAGCCTTTACAGTTCTTGCTGAATTTTTTCCCCAAAAATGTACTCTTGACCCTTTTTGGGGCACAAAGAACAGTGGAAAGAAGGGGAATATCTTTAAAGGTGTTTTCTTTCTGCTTCTCTCTCTTCTTTCACTTTTGTAGGGGGATTTGAGATCTTGGTGGCTTTTCAATGAGTCTCCACTGCTCACCCTCACAACTCCACTTTCATCTGTTCCTGCCGGCTCAACTTGGCCTGAACGTACCCACAGTATAGTTGACAAACAAGAACCATATGACAAATTTTATTCAACACATGGACTAATGGCTACACTATACAGATCAGAGTAAAATAAACGCCAAAATATTTCACAAGAGTAAAAGAATCAAATAGAAAATGAGTTCAATAAAAAGTAAAATATATATGATTATATAATAAAAACAAAATGACATCATCTGGTTTCATTATTAGAGTGCAGTGTTCGACTCTGGAGGATGACACATTACATTACACATCCCTCAGTAATGTGACGCCACCCAGGAGGAGTTACTCAACTCAAAACTACATTTTGATTTGGACAATAACCTGTGGTCTAACCGTAGCCAACAGACCCCCCCGCCACCCACCAGCCCCTGGAGATTTTCATTTATTCACAGAATCTTTAACATATTCACACCATCAAAGATTTGCTTAATGGCACACACGAGAGCTTGGTCAGAGGAAAATGAAACACTAAAAAGGCCGTGGGTTTCCAAAGCTGAGACCTGAATGAATAGGTTTGGGCAGCAAGTGTTAAACTGAAGGCCGAATGTGTATCGCATTCAACCTTTTTCAGAGAAAATTATGAGTATGCGCTGACAATTTATGAGGCCCAGGCTGAGCTTGGGTTTGTTTTTGAAATGCGGCTGTGTCTTTTCCAGAGATTAGATATGAGTTTAACACCTGAAGTGATGTGTTTAAGGACCTGCAGTTGGTTGCAGTTCAAACTCAGCATAGTTACTCCATAAGTGTACTAAGTGGAGATTTACACATTACTAAATTAAAATGCCCTACAGAAACTAGCTCTTAGAGATTAGTTGTTACTATTGGTGTTGCCCCAAACTGAACGAACAATCCTTTTCTACTGATGCAAGTTTGACTAGTACTGAGTCTGCACTGACACATACTGCTTCCAGGAAATCGTCATACGCTCACACTCTAAAGACCTGAAGCTCTCACTTTCTATTGCCTACTCATCTTTTATATGTCGGCATTCATAACCAACTGGCCTTCATATAAATGGAAGTCTACACAACCTTAAACCGTGTTACACACTCATTCAGTGCGCTGCTTGAGGGCTTCGTGACTCCCCCGATTCATTCATGTACCAGAATCAGACAGTACTGTTGGTAGCCTGTTAGCCTGTCTCCCCTGACTTCCTCCTGGTGGTTAAGTCTAGTTTTAGTGGCTGTTAAATAAGAGTCTGCTGTAGCATATTGATTTAAATACTTTCATCATCTTCAGGTTGTTATTCTGCTGCTTTGATGATACTCATATATTCACTGTGAAAATAATTCACCTGCAGCATCAACACAACTATCACAGTTAGTAAAGTGAAGCACTTCCTGATTTCAAAGCTTACAGCTTAATATTTTGGGAGGATGATGAAGCATATTGTTTGACTCAATACTTGCACATCATGTTAGGGTGCGTTCTTATGCCCTGTAAGGTGTGCTAACATACACGAAAACTCAAAGTAACTCTGTATATGTAGAGGTCTGGACCTGGTGTATAATGAGGCAACACAACGCTCTAACTTCCCCGCACTAGTTACTAAATATTTACACCACCAGGTGTATTTGCTGTGTACTGAACTGATAAAATATTAGCTTTCTAACGTATGACCCATTTAGATTGATGAGCAAAACTGGTACTATAAAATATAGCTGACATAACTAACCTGACACTTGATCAAAATCAAAAGATCAGAGTTCACAAAAATAACACGATGTACATCATATTACAAAACATTATGCTAACATGAAACTTATTGACTAAATAGTGCCAGTTGACATGAAACTAATTAGACTCATATCTACACTGACAAAGAACTGGGGGCGAAGTTAATATGTTCCTAACCCCTTACAGCGGTAGTGCTACAGTGGCTAGCTACTGCTGTTTTCTAGCAAATGATTTCCACATTGCTGAAGTATTTAGAGTTAGTTAAGACATCTTTCAAGTGTTAATGGTGCATTTGGATTTAGTGAATCACAGATCTGAACCCACCTAGTCGAGACTACCTGCCTATTGTGAGGACAACTTTAAACACAAACTTAGCAATGAATTTAGCAATAGCTTGTGCAGTCCAGTCCAGGGCTGAGAGAAAGTAGGAGAAAAAGAAGAAATGTGTTTATTTTAGGGCTTGAGATGTATTTATACATAGGAATAATATGTGTTGGGGTGTTAAGAAGCATGGAGTGAGTAGGAGAGAAAGAAATTGTGTTGATACATGAGTGAGAGAGGGCAGAGAATCAGAGAAGTAGGCCACTGAAAGTCATACATACTCATACCTACCTCATACAGAGAGAAAAGACTGAGAGGAAAGGTTTTCTTTCCTTTTTCCTCACTCATGACATTCCTCCTCTCTTCTTCTTCTGCTCTTCTCCTCCCTTGGTCTGACCCTCACCTTTCTTTTTTCCCCAGAGAGGTTACATAACATATTTCCACACATACACACACACACACACACACACACACACACACACACACACACACACACACACACACTCTAGCTACACTTCATCAGTTCCTGTCCCTCATCCACACCCCCACCTCTTTTTGCACACACACACATACTTGTCAGCTGTGAAATATTTCTTGTCCCAGACCTCCTCTGCTGGACGTTGAACAGACTCTCGAATGCGTCGAGAACCTTCTCATGCCCTGATTCTTCTCTCTCTCTCTATTTCTACACCCCCCCCCCCTCTCCTCTTTCATCTCTCAAACAAACACCCCGTTGCATTAATCAGGGTTTTTTTTTCCTGCCACTCTGACAATGGTTCTGTTTTACATCACTGATTGGGGATGTGACCCCCACCACCACCACCACCACGCACCACCACCACTTTCAGCTAACTGTGTTTCCCATAATGCAGCAGTCAGAAAAATTGCACCCCAGCCCCACAGCTTGGAGAAGGGGTCGCTGGGTGGGGTGCAGGGGGTTGACACCAAGGTCAGCCATGTCAGATCTGGGCTCAAGGGTGGGAGGGTGGAAGGTTTTCAAGAGTTGTTGGCTGGGGTGGGGTGGGGTGGGACAATAGGCCTCTCTGACACCCAAACAGAAAAGATGCATGACGAAGAGGCTGGATATCAATGACCAGTTTGACACTGCTTTCTGAGATCCAATGTTTCCACTAGGAGGGAGGGTGGGGGGTCTTTTTGTGCATGACAAATACAAGTGCACTGAGGCATGATGTGCCGGGAGAGGCGTTAGTACATTAACATATTAATATGTAGATATTCATTGTTAAAGTACAATTTGGAAGCATGTCTCATTAAAATATACTTAAGAAAGAAAATAGATGCAGCATCAGTTTGTGGTTGTATTGTGGAAAGTCACAAGTTTTGAGGGACTTGAGGTTCTGAGTATTTCTTTTCTTTTCTTTCTGAGTATTTTATTTACTTTCTACTTTTCAAAGGGAAATATTGTACTTGTTGCTCCAGTACATTTATCTGACAAGTAAACTACTTGTATTTCAGATTCAGATTTCACATTCAAAACGTCAGTATAATGGAGAATACACTATTAAGTACTTAAAACGGCATATCAACAGTATAGAATTTGCTGATAATGATCATGAACTTTTATTTAAAGCTGCTGGGCAGATTTACAGTTTAATCCAAGGCGTCATTGGCATCGGTCTTTGAATCTAATTATGAAATAATATTTTGGTTACATCATATTTGATTATTGTTGACTGGCTTTTGAGTCTAGTAAAGTCTGCGTCTGTGGCCATGTATATTGTCTGTGTGTGTATGGGTGTGTGTATCCACATGTTCTACCACACTTCGCAAGTTTTTCCCATGCCTCATCCTTTGCTGCTCATCATGAGTTTAGTTAAACCTCTGAAAACCACAGTGAAGTAAAGCTGTACGGACTTTGTTAGGTGTTAGGCTGAGTTCACCACAGTCTGGGTGGCAGACTGAGGGCTGAGCCTGACTCAGCTGAGAGCCTTGTGACTTGTGCAGTGTGCCCAGGCTCGAATGGCTTCAAGTCTCATCAGCATGTCTGACAGAAAAGCAGAGAGAGTGTGTGTGTGTGTGTGTGTGTGTGTGTGTGTGTGTGTGTGTGTGTGAAGGGGGGGGGGGGGGCTGCAGACTGGCACAGCGTGCTCGCTCAGACTTGGCTCGGGTCACTAGATCGGGGGCGAACTTCCTTAAACCAGGGCTGCTGGTGGGGGGGCGGATGAGAGCTGGGCTGTTTTGGTTTGCAGCTTCATAGCGGGGGGGGGGGGCTTGAGAGGCTGAAGAGGTAGTGAGGGTAGGTGAAGAGGCTGAATGGATATCATATTTTGCATCTCTAAAAGCCAGCTCTAACAAAAAGAGAGGCGTCCTTTCCCCTGCCTGACCCAATAATACATGGCAGGACCTAAACAGGGGCGCCATGCTAATGAGTGCATGCGATTAGTGCGACAGAGTGAGCTAGCAATGGGGGGGGGTGTATTGGCTCTTAATGAGAAGTGAAGGGACCCCCTTTCCCAGCAGTGGCCCCCGTGGACTGGTTTTTGGGGGGTCATTTCGGGCTGCAGTGCAGATTAATGACAGGCCACATACCAGCGGATAGAGAAGGGTGGGGTGGGGTAGCAGTGTGGTGGGGGGTGGGGTAGCAGTGTGGTGGGGGGTGGGGGGGGTTAACTAAGACAAAAGTAAAGCTGTGGAAAAATGCTAATTCACCACTGGCTTGGTAAAGAGGGGTGGGGGGGGTGGCAAGGAGGAGGTGAAGACAAAGAGGCATGGGGTGGAGGTGGAATGAAAGGCAAGAGTGTAGCGTGTGAGAGATATTTTGGGAAGGGGGCTTAGTTTGTGTGTGTGTTTGAGTGCAGGCACGGCTGCAGGCTGGAGACAAAGGCAGAGAGCGAGGGCTCGGACTCCGGGGCCTCCTACATAGAGAAACCCAATCCCCTGTTGCATGCTGCTCTGATTTAAAGTCTGAACGTTCATGATGGATTTTACCCAGAGACTGTAGGACAGTGACATAAACACTCAAACAGCTCCAAGTCGTCTCTGAAAGGTCCAACATGCAAGTGCTGCACAGGGCCCCATGTGGCTTTGCTTCAGCTGTGATTTACAGTATGTGGAGGAAAGAATTAAACACAATGTATTATTATGAGTGTTAAGAGAGAAAAGGATTAAAAGTTTGGAAACTAATAAAATGAAATGTTTGTTCACAGAGCAAACCTGGTGTTATTATAAATGGTGACTGATTAAGGAAGCTACAGATGTATAAACTGTCCATGTACAAGTAAAACCTTTTAGCAAAATACAGTTCCTTGTAAGGCTGTGACAGTCACAGAAGTAGAAAGCGATACAAACACTAGGCCTGGGTTTCCCATTATACAGGTGAGTTCATCTCTATTGCTCAGTTTTTTATTTATTGTTATTTTTGTTTTTTGTCATGAGACATAAGTCAGGATGAAACTTGAGTTTTAGTTTCTAGGCCTTTGCTGATGTACTTCTCAGTACTAAATAGTGCAGCAGGTACCAGTTAAGTGTCTTAATGTCCCAGTGCTTGTAGCGTGGGAGGTAGATGAAACCAGCCATGATATTTGGCTTTCTTATTTTTGTTGTTTTTAAAATGTGTTCCTTTCTTTGCCATTGTGTATGGCAGGAGGTGGAATAGGCAGAGATTAGCCTGATGGTAGTGCAGACCAGTGACTCAGTCATCCTCAGGGATTCACACACGGTTGGTGCGACTGCAGACTGTCGTATTTGACATTTTGAGACATACACACTGGATTGAACATGTGTATGTCTGATGTCTGTCATGTCAGGTGTTACTGTTTACTCTTGTATAATGTTTTTGTGAATGAAACTTTCCCACAGACAGAGTGGAACAGGTAGTGTTGGTTGTGCTTAACGATCAAATCTCATGAATTTGCACCTCCTCGTGAACAGGTGGTGCTTATCAGTCAGAGGAATGATTTATCACAAGTTAAGAGTTTGGTGAATCCGACTCAGAGCACTCATAAAAGCAAGAGAAGTTTTGTTCTTTTTTTTCTCTCAGCACTGTTATTTGTTAACTATGATCACTCATTTAATATGGGTCAATAATCTTTCACATTAGAGGAAACTTAAGTCTGAAATATTGTTCGTGTGGTGCGCTGACATATACATTCTCTCTAGTTTTTGTTCTCTGTTTAAATGATGAAAATCCAGGATCAGATTTGTTCTTACTAAGGCTGACACACAGCAGTGTGAGTCCTAACAGACACCCGTGCAGCCAGTTGAGCAGGAGGTGGTCCTGCATTCCTGCTGCTTTCAGGTGGTTCCAGTGTGGTTTCTGTTGACCCACTTTCCCTCCTGTCTGCTGGCAGGATAATGCTGCGGTTTTTGCAGCAGAGGGAGAGTTCACACCCTGGGAATAGCTGGCAGCCATGGAGGGAGGGATGGTGGAGGAGCGGACTCTTACTACACTGTAAGAGTGTGATTAATGAGCGAGCGGAATGGCAGCACTGCAGAGAACAAAGAGACTAATCTACAGCACATGGAAAACACTGCACATACCAGAGGGTGGATCTAAAAACTAACCCATGTCTGCTAGTTAGTAATAGAGCTGATAACATTGGCGCAGACACACTGGAGTTGAATACTTGACCACTGATGCTGTGTTGCATAAGGTGTCCTGCAGCTTCAAAGTATCAGGAGAGTGCCATTTATTTAAGAGTCTCCATACAGAGTTTAAATACAAATAAACTACAGCGTTTTTTTTTGTTTGTTTTTTGAATATGAATGAGTGTGCATGGACTCATCTATGTGCATTCTTGTGTGTGTACGCAGATGTGTGTGTCAGGCATTGATTAATGTCTGAATGCGATGGCATGGTTAATCTGGTGGGCTCAGGCTTCAGGCTTCTATCCCCTCTACTGTCTGTGACAGGTGTGTGTGAGTGTGTTTCCATAGAGAAAAGACAGGCTCAGTCACTCACCTCACCCATAAATCACACACTGGGGCTAATTGATTCAGCTCCGGTTCTTACACTGCTTCTCCACCAAATCCTTAAAGAGGCGTCCAGGCTGCTTTTTAACAGAGTGTTGGGTTCTGTTATGCAAGACTCTATAAATTGTGCATGTTCTCTGCAGAGAGGCGGCTGATTCATGACCCATGGCCACCGGCTGTAGAAACCTTCGTTGGACCAGTTTGCTCTTAAACACTTTGTTAGGCTGTGTGTTTAATCAGAGTATGGTGATAGTTTTTTTTAGCACCACAATGATAAATGAAGTGCTAGATGATATATGAACTCCCATTAATGATTGTCATAATAGAAATATGACCAGTATGGACCAAAAAAAAAATCAAAGGCAGCCTCTATTAAATAACCCTATCAGTCAGTCATACAGTGGCTCTGAGCTTGTATGTCATTATGTACACAGGTTGGGTGCCTGGTTGTACATAAATGTATCTGGTCTAATTGATTTGAATTAAAAACAATTAATAACTAATAACTTGTCAGTTCTGGCCCTGAGCTTTGAGCAAAACTGGGCCATTACAAATTCAGTATGCAAATTGTAGCATCCAGGGTTTTTGGGTTGAGATCATTTAAGCGACTACAAGTCAGGATATCTTCTGGCAGGCTTCTGTTGCTTCAGTATTGATTGTTCTTTTTTTTTCATCTGTCAGTCACAAGACCCTCACCTTTATGCAAGTGCTGTTCCACATACTGTGGAAGCCTTTGGCTCCCATTCAGTTTTATACAGTGTGAAAATCAAGTTGCAGCATTTTTTAAACTTGCTTGATTTATGTAAACTGTCATAGTGGATCTCAGATCTACATAAATATTCATCTGCATGACACTGTCACTGCAGGGTAATGCAGATAAACAGCAGATTGATTTGAAAAGTCTCGTTAGCTTTTGTCAACTTTGCCAAAAACCAGTGCCGAGCCATTGTTCACTGTGATGGATTACACAACTCTAATAACTTTCGAGAGTCTGCTAACACATGTGCTAGGCAGGAATGACTGGGAAAATATACCTTTAGATTTTTAAAACTCAAGACATGGTTTGCCAAATGGTTAGCGGTGATGAGAAGTACTGTATGTTTGAGTTTTAATACATAAAACCTGCAAAGCTGCTAGCATGGTTGTTTAAGACCATATCTTTAGTTTGTTGATCTTGCGTGATTTGTTGACAGGTTTCTCTGGGTGACTCTGCCTGTCTCTCTTTTTTTTTCTTGTGGAGCTGTGTTTTGTCTGTGGGTCCAGTTGGAAACAATCTGCAGGCTGGCAGGGAATGAAAGAGCTCCCTCGTTCATCCCTGATGTTCCCTCAGCCGCCGTCGGGCCAACTCTCTCCACGGGCCTCTGTCTCCAGCCCTCCCCGGTGGGCTAAGACCTGCTCAAGGTCCCCTCTGTGATGTGGGCTGCCCTATAAAAGCCAATGCTAGCTGGATTCCCAGGCCCATTTTCCCCCATGAGTCTTTATCTTTCACAGCATTGACCAAAGGTGAGGGCTGCCAGAGAATTAAGTTTCACTCTGCTCACACAGACTGTCTGCTTCTTTGCCTCTTTGGCAAAGCCATGGACAGAAGGAGCTGAAGCAGCTACAGGAGTGTGTGTGTCTGTAGTTGGGTTTCCATTTCAGCATTTTCCAGTCAGACCAAGAGAGGCTGATTGGGCACAATGGATTTCACACAACAATTCCTCAATATTTTAAAGTATTTCTTAAAGGACAAGTTCAGATTTCTTCATGTCTATCTTAATGCAACTTTGACATGCATGCAAGTATGTTAACAGAGTTCTGGGTCATCATGTCATCATCTCAGTCCATACTAACTATGAAGGGATACTGTAGCCACATAGAAGAAGTATGTTCTAAGGAATGGGAGGTAAAATGCGCAGTCTTTCTGTAGAAACTCATTCCAAACTTTAACTGAAGCTAATATCAGCAACTAATCACTCCTTCACTCCTATAATGTGCTGTACATTGCGAGATATGGCAGAACTGTCGCCAGATAAAATGTTGATATTGGGTGATTCTGCAAAACCCAAAATTATGTTTGACGATGTTTTTTTTATGTTCAGCACAACTTTTTTTTAAAATTATGTTTTCCTGCAGTAGTATGGTATGATGTATGGTATCTACAATATCTAAATTATGTTAGGGAAAGATGGTCATGGAAAACACACCATGGTTAAAGGTACCCTGTTACTGATACTAATAGGTTCTTGACAGACTATTTTGTCATTTTCACATGTATTATGATCGCTTTATTAACTTCGACTTTCGGAATATTTTGTTCAGTTTTGAAAAGCGAGACTGAATCACACCCACATTGAACATTTTGACTTCCTCTGCTCAGTCTGTGTCTGAAAACATATTTGCAATACTTAGGAAATTTGAAGCGGTTTTTCATATCCAATCACACTGTAAGTCATAAAAATTCCTCCATGCGTCCGTAGGCATGTTGAAGTTTGACAAAGCTCCTGACTGCAGTTAAAGTGTCTGACCTTTCTCTAATGCAACCTGATGACAGTAATGAATGGGCCTGAACATGTAGGTGCAGTAATGTAAATGTTTGTGTTTACAGGGACCCAACAGCTGCCCTGACTGCTCCCTGCTTTGCTGTTGAGACAGGAAAAGCCTTATATAACACACTACACACAGTAAAAGATTAACATGCAGTCAGTGAGTTAATCTATTGCACAAACATAGAAACAGGTGTTTGCACAAACATGCACAGAAATCAACATGGAGGACTGACTTGAGTTGAAACAGACATGCATCTGTGTGAACATACATACATGTAAACACACACGTGCATATATAAAAAGACAAACAAATCTAAGATGAAATGCAGAGTTGAATTTATATTAGGGCCAGTCTGTCATATACAAAAACATGGATACACCACACACACACACATCCACAGACAGAGTTCACCCAGTCATTCCATCCTTGTGGTGGTGAAGCTGTTTTTCCATCGCTGGGCTCTTAGCGTGACATCGTGGTCCAAACAGCAGTGAAATATTACATGGGCCCGGGTTATTAAAACTGTTATTAGCATGGCCAATTGGGGCTAAACAGGACCTGACTGTCACCCTAATGACAGGGTGGCTGAGGGCTGGGAAAAGGGGGGAGGTGGTCTGCTGAAACCTCTGACCATCATCCACCAAACAGCCTCAGTGGATTCCCCACCACTAACATTCATCCACCACCAACCACCCCCTCATCCCTCCATGTGCTCAGAACTCTCTGGATCCTTTGCTGCATGAGACAAATAAAAAACTGCGGTACTGACATACAAAGCCGCAGATACACACAGACATGGAGACAGATAGGAAAACAAATACAGACTCTTTTGCACACATAAATACTGACACATGGATGCACAACTATGCAGATAATTCTCATGTTTAAAGATAAATAAACTCAAGAAATAGAAACAGTTTAGTGCTGCGTTGTCTCCATCCGTTTTCTAGTACAGTTACTTTATAAGAATGACTCCTAGGTCCCTGGACTTTACGTTTAATGTCACTTTATACTTCTACTCTGCTACATTCAAAAGAAAAACAGTGTAGTTTCAGTTGCACTACATCTATCTGACAGCGACAGTTACTGTGCAGATTAAAGTTTTATGTCCATTAAATGGTCTCTAATCTGATGCACTGTTATAAACTGTGAATAAGATAAGATAAACTTTATTAAAAATTGGAATACAGCAACATTACATAATTGTGCATCATCACCAGTATCTGCTGTACTACTCAATATTAAACAAAATTAAGATAAATTGAATGCTGCTGCGGTGTCGTGATGAGATAGCAGTTGAGATGCATGCCATCTAACTACAGCATCCCTTGTTTGATCTGACTTTTTTTATGTCTTGCCTCTCTCTCACTCCCTTCACTTCCTGTCTGTATTTACAGTCACTGTCAAATAAAGGCACATTTTTCAGAAAAGAAAAATCTTTAAAAAAAGAATTTAACACATTTCTTAAGTGCCTTTTTTCCACATGATTACTGTTTTACCCAGGGAGAACCAAACCCTACAATCTCTAACATCCTGTGATTATTTTCCACCAGTATCTGCTTTATGTTAATGATATGAAAGACTTACAAAATCGACAACATGTATTTAAACAAATCATTCAAAAGCCAACAAGCACATATCAAATTTCTCTTTCCTCCTACTCAGCTTTATATTCACTGTCTCACCCGCGGTCTCACCCGCCTATAGACTGAGGCTTCTAACGCAATACACTGAACTGAATATCCTCATAACTGAAGAAGACACACACAGAGCACAAAACATAGCTGTAGCCTAGCGGTAGCCAATGCTGACCAACTATAGTGGGGGTTCAGCTGGAGCCAGAGAGACCACTGTGGTTATCACTGGGCCTTTGGTATCCAAAACAGAGTTATGCTACCCCCCCTACCCTCTCCCTCACAGTCCTCTCAGCCTCCACCACTGAGGCAAATCCATTCAAATATCCAAGCACACAGCGGATATAAAATCTCTACACACCCTCAAACTTTCTAGTTAGTTTTATTGCCTTGAAGCCTCAAATTAAAAGACAATAAATCACAGTTTTCCCATTTTCACTTGGGCAAAGGAAGCAGTGGAATCAGTGAGTAGTTACAACCGGTGAAAACATGAGGCCAGAAGACAATAACTCACTCTGAACTCAACTTTACACCACTTACTGATGAACTTTTTAATCAGTTTAGTAATTCATGTCATTAATCTATGACCTTTTTTTAATCAAATATATATGAATTATTACAAACAAGCTTTACTATTAAACTTTATCCTCCCTTATTAGTGACTGTTGATATCGTTCAAATCCAGGCCAAGAGCTGCAGTTTTATATGAAAAATGTATTCAGATTTTTTGTAGTTAAGTAAGTACAAGCACATCAAATTTAAAGTGTTTTATTAGCTTCAACGATGGATGCACTATACAAATGAAGAACTATATTCTGATGGACTGTGTCCATGTAAATTTTTACATTGCCCAGAAAATCCAGTCATTAAATGCGTTTATTAAACTGCGATTCCCTCTAAAACACAAAATCTGACTCAAAGTAACTTTAATGCAACTTTCACTCAAGCCATAGCTGTAAACTTTCTGATTTCATAGGGGTCAAGGGTCAACACCTAGAATGTGGAATACTCATTTGCAAAAGCCTCATAACCAATAAATGAAATGGGCAACTATTTACAAAATCAACAGTGAACACTTTATTGGCTCTTTTCCTTTTTAGGAGAATGGAGCACAATGGTGATAGGCACACGTTGCACTGATCACCTTATCAAAACACTAGGAAGGGTTATAACCAAGCATTTTGGATCTATTGATATGTTGATTCACAGCGAGATACAAGTTCATGCACGAGCATTAGGTGAATAGTGAGCACCAGCATTCATTCCAGTGGAATGGTTAAAAAAATATACAGCACGTACATGTTGTTATACATGTAGTTGTGATTTATTTATTTATTTTTTTTTTTGTCTTTACTATGGACCCACTGTAACATTAAGCTTGTTAGGTAATTATGTTTGGATTCAACAACCCAAACAAAAACATACACAGCATGGACTGTAATCCACAGGGTCTGACAAAGAGAACAATCGAAAACAAACATACTCATATAAAAACACTATAATCATCATATAAAGTATGATGATTATATAAAGATTCAAATATTTCTTTTTTTGTTTGTTTTTTTTGAAATAGTTTAAATAGTTTTGTTGCACCCAAACCATACGATGTGCAAAACAGAAACATCTGCTACTCTGAATGACAGATAAGACTTAAAGGTTAGAAAAACTAGTATATGGGAAGAAGATGCTGTATGTAGATCGGAGACGTCTGCTGTTAGTACATTCATATTTGTCCATCCACCCCTTCATTTCTCCAAACATGCAAAGAAAAGGACAGAAAGAGACTATTTCCAGCTCAGGCTCCATCTCTGTCTCACATCAACACATGGAGTGGATTTGAACCAACAAACAACAAGTCTGCTCTATGAAATACGAGTTCAAAAACAAAGTTCTCCCTTCAGTGAAACCCCCAACCTCAGCACACACACAAACGCAACCACGCATGCACGCGCGCACACACACACACACACACACACACACACACACACACACACACACACACACACACACACACACACACACACACCTCTGGTGAACCCCCATGATGCACTCGTTCTCTAGACCCTTCACCTTCTCCACTTCCAACAGTTAATCTCATACACGGGGTTGGGGGGAGGTGAGTTGGGGGTGACACTGGGTCAACAGTGAGTTGTGGCCCTTTGGATAGTTATCGCGGACAGACCTGGCGAATGTGTGTGCACGTGTGCACGGATCACCCCTAAGTTTTACCCACAATCCCTTGCCTCCTCTGTGTTTATTTGGCCTCGGTAATGGTGGCTGTCACGGGCAATCGCCGGAGCCGGCCGCTGATTTACTCCAGGTGGCGCTTTGGCTATTGTCCAGCCCAAGAAGCTGCCCTGACCCTTGAACCCTGACCCCTGGGGTCTGCCCTGTGCCCTAACCAGAGGACGGGGCTGGAGTTGTAGCTGAAGGGAGAGGCGGCATGGGGATTAGACCAGGTTGAGTGGTTTGTGTGTGGAAACAAATACTCCCACAACTCTAGACCCTGAACCTCACAACTCACAACCCATACTAATTTACGTGCATTTCAGTAGCGTTGGAGATGCTATGCTATGTCGAGGTGGTTTAACAGTCACAGGTATGATCCACATTATGGCGTTTGTTTTTGATTCTTTATTCACTGACCGATGAGTAATCCTAAACTTTAAACAACATTAAATAAACTTCTTTCTGAAAAACTAAATACAGTTACTTACTACTTTAATTGTTAAACTTGTAAAATTGAATGCAGTCCAATACAACAGCTCAGCCATGAATTCTACCTTTACAAAGATGATGTTCAGGTATGATTGGCATTTTCAGAGATGAATTCATTTCACTACATGTTTATTATTGAGCTTATAGTTTGCAGTGGTGTTGAACTGGGCTGCATTAGATTGTCCAACCCCAAACCCCATTTATAAACATGAGGGGTAAGAATATTACTTTACTTTAATTTCTTCTTTTACTTTCCAGTGGGAAAGGCATGGGAAGTGCATTGCTGTCGTCTACTGATGCTGAAGCATATGCTTCAATGTTTTATTCTTAAGTTACTCGGGGCACGGATCAGTTTGTCCTTGTCAGGCACTTGTGCAAAGATGAGGTGTTCCTTGTTGTTTTCATCCCTCCACTCTACAGTCTGTGCGCGCCAATGATCTCACTCACACATTCCCAAACTCAGTCAATTCTCATTGCCAGTGTCTTTCATTAAGAGCAACGTGACTTAGCCAACTTCTGCATTCTGTTTGCAGGCTTGAATGAGCTATGCATGTTACTTAAGTCTGTCTACAGCATGTGGTTTTCCTGTTGTTGTTGATGTAAATGCATGTATATAGGAGTCACTCCTGTGTCTTTGCCAGTTGCCGTGGCTGTTACAGACAGTTCTTTCATTATAAGATATCGTTTTATGTAACAGCAGAACTTTGAACGCAACTTACATGTTACTTGTAAAGTAATGAGAACAATGTTTTTGCAGTCACACCTGAGCATTTGGTTTCGCCTTAATGTAACCCTGAACAGGTGATGTCAAACTTCAAAATGCTTTCCTGCAGCCATCTTTGCTCACAGCCTTTTGTGAAAAACCTCATTTCAATGGTACCAGTACCGGTTCAGTCACAACTCGCCACTCGACTGCAGCAGGACAGGGAGTGTTGGCAGTCACAGACCCCACATTACCCTGTTAATTTTGTCCCTCTACAGTCAGTGGTACATACAGCCATATGACCAGATGTACAGTACACGTATCAGCTGACCTTTGTATTATCACCCCAAACACCCACAGCTGTGTGTGGCACTTATAGCTATGTTAATGCCACAGTATATGACCTTGTACACAGGCTCCTTTCATCACATTGTAACAAACAGACCCATCCTGTACATGCAGTCAGTGTCCACAGACAAACACACAGATGAAGGTTAATATACAAGATTTCTTTGTCACTTTATAACATGGCATACAGAGCTCATATGTTTTATCTAATGTATTTACTAGTGGTTAAAAATCATTTATTCCAGATCCTGTAGTAAGAGATTTGTAAGCACAAGTCTCTATACTTTTTTAATTGAAACAGTTATTCTACCTTTATATCTAAATCAAAATTCCAGTAATTACACTAGTTCCTTAGAGTGAGATAGTTTTATTCTCTTTCCATACACACATCCACGCATACACATGCCACAGCTTGCTGTGATTCAGGCTATATATACATGCCCTGCCTGCAGCCAGGTGCTTGGTGCTTGGTACGGTCAGTGTTGGTACGTGACCGGATCTGATGACAGAGAGCGAGCAGACAGACAGCAGCTGTCAGTCTGGCTCAGTTACAGCCAAACAGCACAAACACTGAAACACCTCAGCAATACCCTGAGGTCCATGTCTGGGTCACGGAGATCTAGAGTTCACCATGGCCTTTAACTCCAATCTGCCCTTCAACACACAGAGCTACATTTTCACATGGTTGTTCTGTTTGATGGAATCTGGTCAGGATACAGATACACTGTGCTTTATTGTAACCTTGTCTCCAGGAAATTGTGTTTCTACCGTATACTACTAATTTATTTCCTCAAATATTTAACGGTTTTAAGGAAAGCATAATCACTGTCTGCATTATGTTCACAGGCAGTGTTTTTGGGGAAAGAATCATTGGATTTTTGTGCTGTATGTGGGCAAAAAATGTGCAGGGCTGTAATACCAGAGAGTGAGGTTCACATGCTGAGTCCTGTGTGTGGTTAGGGTTAGGCAAGAAAAGCACTTTGGTCAGGGAAAAATGATGATTTTGGTTCACCATTAATAAATTAAACACATACTATCTGGTGCTGTAAGTCACTTCTGTCGTTCCATAACCTTAACCTAGTGCTTTGTGTGTTATACATTAATGTTATATTAATCACACTTTAGCTATTACAAACAGATATTGTATTACAAGAGCGGATATAGTACGGAAACAAACATGTTGTCAACTTGGCAGACACGTTCATTAAAAATGTTTCTTCATTATGTTGATGTGAGTCTAACCAAACATTTGCTGTTGAAAACTAGTGGTATATAGATGTCATTTCGAGGAGACAGGGTTGCTTATTGATGACTTGTGGGCGACATGGTTAAAAATTCTTATATTACAATATCAACATATCAGAAACGGAGGTGCAGTGTCTGTTTATGACAAAACCATTGAATTAAATTCCCATAAATTCAAGATATTTCAACACATTCACTCTAAAAGTGCTGTAAATACAGTATTTCCAGAAAGCAGCTCTGCTCATTGATTCGCCACATTGTCAACAATGGCAGCTTCCTCCATCCTCCATCCTCCATGGACATCTTACAGCGTGCAACCATGCACCATGATTTGCACATGGTAAACTCATGAACACAGATGTTGACCAGCTCCCATGATTCCTTTTAGCCTTTAGCTTTTTTTTTTGTTAGTTTTTTAATACCTCATTGAGCATCTGCTTTGTGCCTTTGGAGTCATCTTTAGCTGGGTGCCCACTTCTAAAGAGAGTAGCCACAGAGCTAAATCATCTCCATTTAATTTGTCTGACTGTAGACTGATGAATATCTGACCTCTTTGAGATTACTTTGTAACCCTTTCCAGCTTTATGCAAATCAAAAATTATTGATCTTAAGTCATCTGAGATCTCTTTTTTTCTTTTTATAGATGAAAGAAAAGTTATAGTTTACAGTAGTCTGCGGTTGAAAATCCACCTTCAGAAACTCAACAGAAAGACCAAGAAAAACAGATATCACAATACTGGACTTGACTGGCTGATTTGTAAAGGCTGAATTCAGATCCTTAGACTTGAAAGTACTGCTTTACTGTAAAAATACTCCATTACATGGAAGATGTTACTTAAGTGAAAGTACAGTGTTTCCTTTTGAAATGCAGTGGAGTAGAAGTGTACAGTGGCATTAAATGGGAGTACTTGAGTTAAGTACAAGTACCTCAGAAGGGAAGAAAGGCCGTTTTCATTCATTTTTTTGTCATACTATGCTGTTTTATACAGTCTACAAACCATAGGAAATATATAATAATTCTGTGACATTCTTATGCTGTGATTGATTGTTGTGTGATACTAAACACCACCGTAATTTGCTCATTATTTATTATATTTTTTCTCTATGCTTATGAAATTTACTGCATGGATCCAGTTTTACCCTCTGAGGTTATAAAAATTTCATTTAATCTTCTTGAAAGTCGTGATTTAAAAGATTTATGATTTTTTGAACGGGAAATTTAAGGCTTTTAGGTTGCCATCCTCACATTTTACAATCCATCTCTGACCAGACTGCAAACCGGCACTTAACCCAACACAGACCTTTGCCAAAGACCAACGGTGTAATTCAAAAGCCCCCCTGTGGTAGTTATATAGGCTATCCCCACAACTGAGAGTCCCCCCCCCCAGTGCTTCCAGTTTACTTCCCTGTTCCGCCTGACTGGCATGGCGTAGACATGGGCCCTCTGTCTGACGGGCTCTGGTTGCACCAGCATTATAAACCCGCTGGAGCACTCACATACACACATACAGCGCATATACACACATATAGCATTTACTGGCTAGGTCTTTCTTATAAATGAAATGTGTAATTTCAGTGGAATCTACTTGGTTAAATAAAGGTATACACAGCATAGTAATGTAGATTACGTATACATACATATATACGGACATACACTCAAGGGAATGAGACAACTTTACAAACAGAAAGGAAATTAAAGGGGGGGAATGCAGGGGGTTGTGAGAGAGGACGTCTGGAGCAATAAAGGCTGTTACTAGCGTTCAGAGTTTAAGGGCCAACAGGGCTTCGGATATGAATCTTGCCCAAGCATGGCGCCCTCTGACCTTCTCCCAGAAGCCCCTGGGGGATGCAGTGGAGTTATTGTCTTCATCTTTTTCTCTAAGTCCCCCTGACTGCCTCTGTCTTCCATCTGCACAAGTCCATTACGTCCGTTTATTTCATCTCTACAACTATCTTCACATGAACTGCTCTTTTCTCCTCTCCGCTCTATTCACTTTCTGTCGTTCCCGTCCATTCATAGCCCGAACAGAGCCATCGATTCATTGGCCGGACATGACCATATTGTGTTAGAATGCGAAGATGAGAAAGGGAGAAAGAGCGAGAGGATGCTTGGCCATTAGGGCAACACTGAAAAGCGGAGAGTGGCCTTGAGGTCATGATGGAGGATAGAGGACGGGGTGGGAGTGGGATCAACACTGGACCGACTTCAGATTGTTCTGTGTGTTGCACAGCTTTGAGACCTTTCGGACAACTGATACTATGGTTCAAAAGGACTCCATGCTGATTTAACACCCATCAGTCATCCACTGTACAGTGGAACAGATTTGATGTTACATGTCATGGGAAAAGCTCTTTTTTCTGTGCTAATTTAACACCTATTTTTCAACCATTAACAAACTAACAGAAACAAAGATTTCACATTATATGTCATAGGGAGCGGGCCTTTAAATGATTTTGTACTCTTTTTTTCTTCTTTCATCTCAGTGTTTTCCGTTTTGTTGGTTCAGTCTGTTTCCAATTGTTTTGTATTGTTTGTGTGCTGCATGATTTTATTAGTGTTTATAGCTGCCCCTTGCAATTCTCAGTGATATTTCATGGGAAAACCCTTCCAGGGGTCTTTGTAGACGATTGCAGAAGGGAGAACAGAACTCAACTCTCTGACAAACTTATGGGAATTATTTCAGTACAAAGACCGTTCTTGTCAGGAGCTGAGCTGCAGCTAGCTTCAACAAGACAGCACTGTCCAACAGGAAGATGTTTCACTGGCTCTTTGTGCTGGACTGCTTAGTCTTACACTGATCACATTACTTTATTTGTATTACTGACTTAAATCCTTCCTGCAAACACACACTCAGCTCCATGCATGTGTGTATTTCTTCTCCCAGGTCAGAGCAGTAGGGTTATGTTGCACTGGACACACAGTGGGGTGTCATGGTAGGGGCAGAAACCTAAACTGTGCCGCACCATGATCTGTAGCCTCCGAGGGAAATCCAAAGCATTCATTTCAGCAGCTCAACACTTTTAATCATGACATCACCTCACTACATAACAACAAATAGAGCGAGATGTAACCGGATGACCTTTTAGCTCAGGGACCATCCACAAAGCTCTTGGCCTCTTTCTCCTCTTCCTTATCCAACTCCTCCAAGACCTGCTCATCTTTCCCCTTCAGGTCTCACAGGACCTCCAAGTCATAGATGAAGGCAGAAGGAATGAGTAAGCTCATAGTTCGGGTTATGCATCTGTGACTGAAGCCTAACAGACTGACATCCTGGCTGGGAAAGGACAGACAGAGAAGGATAAACATAATATAAAACAACCCAGGAGGTGCTGGACTATGCCTGAAGTAAGACCATAGACAGATCTTCTTTCAAGTCTCAGGGACTACTTTAATACAGGCCTAAATGCTTTCAATAGATAATAAGCAGATTCTGTAAGTGTGTGTCCGTCTGTGTAAACCGGCGTTCACCCACCTAAATATTGCTGTGATCAAGAATGCGTTTTTAGTGAACCTGCCTGCTTAAATAAGGATTGAGGACTTCCATCTAGGCCCCGGTCAGGGCCTAGCAACACAAATTCCAGTGCATCATGGGCCACGTAGCCTCACAGCCAAATGAAGATGAGGTGAGGTGTGATGGGAGATGAAGTCATCAGGCGAAGGGAGGCGATGGGAAAGCAGCGGTGGGACTCATAAATCAGAACTCATTGTCTGTGTCGGAGAATGTGTGTGTGAAGGGGCTGTGACTGCCTGGATGTATGTGAAAGGGTGGAGAAGGTTCAGAGTGGGGTTTTTTTTGGGGGGGGTGGGGGGGGTGTTCAGTGGTGGGGGATAGTAGATGTGAGGGAGATCAGGGTGTGGTCAGTGTGATGTAATCCTCTGGACATCTGTGCTTCGATGACAGACAGGACACACCGTGTTCCGGCTCCAGGAGATCACAGACACACACACACACACTCACTCTCATATGTACACACCTCCCTCCCCCAGGGAGCTGCGGTGCTGTCCCTGTCTGGGAGCCAGAGACTTGGTACTAATGAGACTAAATGAGGCTGGAGCCTCTCTCTGAAGAGGTCACAGCCCGTCAAACAGTCACTCAGGCAGCTGGTTACAATACTGGTTTGAGACCATGCCAGCCAGTTAAACAACCTGTTAGTTATTCAGTCAGTCAGCCAGTTCGCTAATCTGCCATGGAGCTCAGGAAACAGTCACTCATCCAGTTTTTGCCATAAAAACTACTGCTCTTTAAATGAGTTAGCTCATTAACTAGCCAGCAACTAACTAGCCTCTCAACCAATCAATTGGCCAACAAAACATTCAGTCGACCAGACAGCCAACCACCCTTTCATTCAACCGGCCAAACTAAGAGTGTGTGTGTGTGTGTGTGTGTGTGTGTGTGCGCCAGCCAGCTAATCAGTCGAGCAGTCAACTAGTTAGCCAATAAACGAGTTGGACTTTCAGTCATCACGCAAGTTAGCTCATTAACCAGCCAGGTTTACTCATTAAAGGGTCACCAACTAGCTAGTCAACCACTCAGTTTGCCAAGTGGCAAATAAACCATTCAGTCAATAAGACAGCCAACCATTTTGTCATTTAACCAACCATCCAGTCCACCAGCCAGCCTGTCAGTTTTTCAGAGCTGAGTTTAGCCATGCATGTGCTGATTAAAGCGATGGGGGAGATGGAGGGCAAGGCAGAGAGGGGTGGGGGGTGGTGGGGGGCATCAAGCTTATGTAAGGCAAGAGCTAGGCCAAGCAGAACTGACACAGGCCAGGCCTTAGATTGCCTCAGCATGGGGCAGAAATGTGCTGACCAAGGCTGCGGGTTGATTGAGAGTCCAGGGGGGGCGGGGGCGATTGAATGAAGTTTATAGGCTTCCTTCAAAAACAAACAGCACTAATTTTGTTTGCTGTGTGTTTTAGCAGCTGTGACCTCCTATATGACTAAGAGTGACCTCGTCCTTGCAGCCTATGGTGGATTTCACCTCCTCGAATGTCCGACACTGATATATATATATATGCACATTTGTATGTTAGTGTGTTTAAATTTGTGTAAAGTATAGGTAGAGTTGTGTGTGTACTCTATGGGTTGTGCATACTCTTAAGGTTGGGAGAAGTCCTTTGTACAGGTGCACGATGGAAAGATATTCTGGACAATGGTCCTCACACACTCATACTCACACACACACACTAGATCTCTGACATCTCAAGTAACACCAACACAGTCACTCTGGCCTTTTTAAAGCCAAACCAACACTTGGACCAGACTATTCCCATGACTTAAGGGCTGGGATGATGATTACACTGTTGCCATAGAGATACTTCGGATGAAAAAATATTGTTAGTGAAGTATTCATGACAAAGTATTGCAGCAGATGTTTCATGACCAAAGAATCGTCGTAGTAAAACTCCTAATGGAGGCTTTGACATGCTTCCTGGAGCATTAAAAATCATAGAAATAAGCACAGTGACAAGGATTAGTCATTTGAAAACTAATTTAGTTGACATTCCACAGCAGACAGTTTTATCACACTCCTGAAGAACAGCGACTCACCCAGCTGTACGGTATGTATTACACATAGGCCCTTGAGACACACACTCAGTCACGTATACAAACACAGATACTTACAACTAGAAACATTTGAAATTGGTAAAATAATGAAAGAAGTTGAAGCTGCAGTTAAAATGGAAGAACTGAAAGTTTCAGATTAAGAGTAAGCAATGAATGAATTGAATGAATTGAAGTGTGAGTTCAAGTGTGAGCTCTGAGTAAAGTTAAACTATCACTTGAAGTGAAAACGCTGAAGATCTGAAGATCCATTTGAACTTTAAAGGAGCTTTGGCAAAAGTTCAATAAGGAACCTCTTCTCTAACCTCCTGATTTGCTCCTTAGTGGGTTAACGTTGGCTGTAAACTCATGATCTATTTCCTCCATCACTTCTGTTTTGCTGTGCTCTGAAATTCCAATTCACAATCCTTACATCATCAGTGATCCCTCTCCCCATCACCGCCTCAACGAATGTTATTAGTACAGTGTCGTAGACCAAACATGGCTCCGTTCTCTGCTCTAGCGCTCCTAAATGATGAGGAAGAATTGTCGTTTGTTTGTTGCTGTTCTTGAGTTTGGTCTGCCTGTTTCTCAACAAAGGGTCATAGAGACAGATAGCACAGGTTTAACTGTTTGGCCGGTCTACCTTCAGTTATGTCCATCTTAAAACAAAAGTGTTGCACGTGCAGTGAGTCTCAAAAATTGAGGAGCCTCGATACAAAAGGCACAATGACGTCACCTTTGGCGTACATAGCCTCACGCTGCGGACACTGCATCTGCAGTGTCCGCAGATGTAAACAGATTCGAAGAGGTGAAAGCAGCTGAAATGTCAACTGATGTGTTAAGTGTGTAACTGTCTTTAAACCTGTTACACAATCCTCTGTCACAGAGCTTTATTTTTCATCATTCATGCAAGGAGAGACATGTTGTCCATTTGCTTGGACAACATACCACTGCATAAATGTATTTATTTTATTATTAATAACAAATGGAATTAGATCATTGCTTGCATTTTTGTTTGTTTTATGAAAAAAGCCATGTTTTAAAGACAGTAATAGATAAAAGACAGCTGCAGATGGACATGTTTTTCTGATTTCCCCTGTCTACTGCTCTGCCTTTTTCTCCCTCTCTACTTCTTGATTCTAATCCTTCTAATTAAAGTTTGAGAGCCTGCAGGACTCCCACCCCCCCTCCCCATTCTCATCCCCACAACTTTCTCACAGGGAGCATAAAGGGCTGGAGGAGAGTAGAGAGAGAGAAAGAGAAGAGAGAGACCGAACAGAGGCTGGATTCATGGCAGCTCTGCTCTGCTTCTTATCAGTATCCTGGCTCTGTGAATGAAGCTCTTCAGAGGAGCTCCTGGCCCCTCGACACCCAATACACCTCCAAAGCTATCTCTGAATCCCCACTGCATGTCCACACACACATACACACATGAGGACCTTATATACACTGCACATGTACAAATAGATGAGTGTGATTGTCAACAGCAGCAGCCCAATCAAGCCCGAGCATCCAAGCTGCTCATTTAACAGCAAACAATGACACAAACAAGGAAATCATGCCACTAACCACCATGTCATAATATTGATCCAGGTCTGATTTATCAAGACAAACAACACCCCAAGACCTTCTTTCCCAACACTGAATGAAACCGACATTTCATTCTCATTTCCTGATGCTCTTGCACAGTCTTCACTCATGCTTATTTATCCAGTTCACAGTAGCCCCTACTTAGTGGCCAGTCTGAAATGACTGGGAGCCGTTGTGCAGCTATGCACTGGGCAGATTCAAATAAAAGAGGGGGGATATTGGGTATCCTGGCTTATTTGTGGTGTGGGCAGTCCCCCCCTCATTCCCCTGGTGGAAGCTGTTTTGGAGATGAGTGGGGGGTAAGGGGGGTTTATATTATAGGATATTAAATGCTAATGATGGGCCTGGAAGCGCGGGTCTATGAGAAAGTGGTCGGTGTGTCTCGCTGTGGCCCGGCGTCGGACCTGAGACAGTGGGAGCCAGAACCGGGTCACCCTGCCGCAGAGATCATTATAGGGTGGGGAGTTGGTGAGCTTGGGGGGGTGGGAGAAAGATTGAGATGCCAGACCCCATTGACCACTTCAACTCCTCCATCCCTGGTCCTCTTCCTTCCTCAAACCCAAAGTCCGCTGACCGCCCATGCCTGCCCTCTGGAAAAAGACTTTGGGCTCCACCAACGCCGACGACGACCCTGACGCCATGTCGACCACGCATCCAGACAACATTGAGCAACCTTGAGGCAGGCAGTAAACCGCCAGCACCATGACAACAAGAAGTTCGGGGGCTCTGACCACAGTGCTCATCCTAGAAATGTCCAGTGAGGAGATGGGAAATGGACAATAAAGCTGCAGTGTGGATAGCCACAAGGCACAAACAGGGAAGAGTGGGAAGGGTGGGGGTGTTGGGGGGTTGCAGAGGGAGGAGGATGAGCTCCTATTTCACGACATTCCTTTAATTCAACCAAGCAGCCAGCATATTACTGACAAAGTCCACACTGACAGCTCCCCACAGTGTGTGTGTGTGTGTGTCTTTGCATCTTAACAGAATACGTGTCTGCAGTTTAAGTTTGCTAGAGACACACAACTGTAACAAAGTGCGTTATGTAAGCAAGCGCAAGTTTGTTTATGCGTGTGAGACAACATAGTACATCACATTGCGTTACACTGCATGAAGCATTTTTGCTCGTGAGCTCATGTGTATACAAGTTTTACAAACACAAATCACAGTCTCTTCTTCAAATGTATACGCCTGGGGTTAGCTTCAGTTTTACTAAAATACAGCGTGACGTGTTACTGACGGGTAAGACAGTCTGTCACTTGCCCCGTCTGCATGCAACAGCCTGCACAATCTTAAGGGAATAGTTCGAAGTGCTGGGAAATTCTTTCTTTCTGATACTCAGAGGAGATTGTAGATAATTCTGATACATCTTAGTCCTCAGTACAGGTTGAGCAAACCAAACCTCAGATGGCTAAAAGAACAAAACTTAAGCTGCCTGGCTTAAGTTTTGTTTTGTTGGGGGTGGGGTAACTTTCTCAAACTGGAATTCCTCATCTGCAAAGACAAACTGTCAATTGTAGCATTTGTGGTGAGTATAAGGTCAAAAGGCATATTGAGACAAAACAGCCTCATTTTTAGCAAACAAAGGCCTGGAATACTTCAAATTACTGCTGAATGCTTTTGTTCTGTGCGACTGAGAGTTGGCTTATATTATTTCACTTTATACTGATGTTAATTCATGTCAGATGCCAGATATGTTACTGTTTTCTTAAAATACAGTCTTATGTCAGAAATTCACTGTGCCATTTTAAACTATAAGAGAAGCTAAAAGGCACAGCTGAGGTATGGGGTGAAAACAAATCACTATCAAAGGCTGCAGTGGTTTAACAAGAATTTAAAACTTAACCAGACTTGTTGTAATTTCAAGTTTGGGTAAATATAATAATAATAATATGATCGTCTGAGTTTCTGTTCTATTTTGAACAGTCCTGATACAGTTCTCAGATCTCATAATGAATTTCATGAGTACAGTGTTGTTATTACTGATAGGAATGAGCTAGTCAGGACATGTTTGTCTTTGCAAAACATAAAGACTGGAGGCAGGTGGAAACAACTAATCTGGCTTTTGTATTGTGTTGTGTTGAATAATCTCTTCCAGGAAACTGAGAAAGTTTAAAACGGTTAAACAGAAACACAGGACATTAAACTATAAGTGAGCCATATTTTAGAACATTGTTATAGAGATATCACCAAAGATTGTAAAATGTCAGCAGCTACAACTGAGTCAAAGTCACACAAAACATTTCAATAAAGTCACTATAAACTCACCACGAGACAGAACACACACATTTTAAATCCCTACAGAGATATCATAGCAAAACCATGGGAGATAAAAGTGAAGATAAATCATGATAAGGTCACTATAAACTCAGCGCTGCATACCCCAGACACGCTATGCGACTTCATCCCATCTTAAAGTTGTAGGAACGTTATGGTGACACCATAGGAGACTGAGATCATAAAGCACCATATGGTCCTTAGAAAACATTATATACCCAATAAAAGCCTTTTAAAAGTTACTGATAGGGATATTACAGGGATGATTCGCACCACAGGAAATTAAAAAGCTACCCTAAAGTCTAAGTTGATCTCATTATTCTCACACTGTAAATTCATGGGAATATTAGAACAGCCTTTCCATATAGGGAATATGCCATGCCAGCATTCCTCTCCTCCTCCTCCTCTTTTCTCTTCGTCCTCTTGTATCGCTTCATCCTTGCGGCAGTATTTTCGACCCGAACCTAACCGTCCAACATGATCCCCTATAATTAAGCAGGTTTAAGGCCAACTGATCCCCTCGGAGAGCCTTGTCTTCCATACATTCCAATTAAAAGCGATTACACACAGTGGTCTTTTACTGCTAAGAGGCCTCTGTCAACTCCTCATCACCCCCCAACCCTTCACCCACCCACCCACCAGCACTACCCATTCCCAGGGTTTCAGCTGTCACCCGTCGCCTTAACGCATCAATCTCAATACAGCTTTTTTTCCAGCGTTTGTTTTTTTCTTTTTTTTACTCTTCTTGAGTAATTGTATGTTTTGTGTTGTTTGCGTGTGCTGAGCTAAGTCAGATATCTTCTCCTTTTCCAGCCGCTCTCCCTTCTTCTTCTTCTTCTTCTTTTTTTTTCACATTCCCAGCTTCTGTTTTTACGACTGCTAATTCACGTGAATAATAGACGTAGAATTGTGTATATTCACTTTTAAATGCAGGGCAAGACAAAAGCTTGACCCAGGCAAATCCTTAAATCTAGTCAACTTTCACTCAAGGCACACCACCACCACCCACCACCCATGGCCCACCACTCTCCCCTTCCTTATTCTTTTTGGAAATGCCTGCAGGGAGTTGAATAGAGGTCCCACATTTCCACAAGAAGTGAGCAGCCAGCAGCGATCTTCTCTCCCCTGGCAAAGTTCACTTTTCTTCTAGCTGTGAGAAAGCTTGGTGGGACTGTGGTTATGAATATTCATGCCGGAGACTTCCCTGTCAATCAGTCAGGGAGAGCTGAAGGGGAATACATGTCTCCAGTGGTTCGTTTTGCTGGTGAAGGAACGTGTGTAATTCATTATTCCATTACAAACTTTTCGCCCTTTTATTTTTCTGCTATATTTATCAGTGAGTCTCTCTCTCTGCTAACTCGCACAACAGCTTCATGCTTTCAAGTGTTTTCATTCAACATCGACCACTCACATCCATGTGACCGTATCCATTCATGTCGATAAAGGAAAAGTCACTTTATTGTTCAAATATTTCCATGTCCCCAGTACTGATGTGTAACTGACATGAGTGCATTCACTGTGCTAACAAAGAAACTTTATGGCAGCTCTGTTATAACTTAATGACCGTATCCACGATGCATTTTATAAGCATTCTTGATGAATTACAGCATACTCGTGTTCATGTCTGTGCCTCATAAGAGCTAAAACGCACACTGATACCCACACGGGAATTTCTCTTATTATGTATACTGGGTATTTCCCTTCTTTATATGTGTTATGTCAGCCTTGAAACCAGTGTTGGGGAGTGGTGACACTACTAATGGAGAAGCTGCAAGTTTAACTGCATTTCCAGTAGCAGTCAGGTAGCGTAGCTGTTTTTAAAGCCACATTTTCCATTTACAGCACTAAGTAGTGGGTTAGCACAACCAAACGCTACAACACTACACTTGAGTGTAGACTGAAATATTGCTTCATCAGCTGCACCTTCCTGTCTTGATGGATGGATGATTTTAAAGTGTGAAAGCTTATGAGATTCCATTACACTGCCCAGTGGTTTATAATGCTATGACTGTAGAACAGTTAACACTGCAGCCATTATTTTATTTATTTATTTATTTTTTTTAACATTTTTGGGGAAACAGTTCAGGTTACAAATAGTCAACCAGGAATGCATGCTCGCACGTTTTTGATTGACCAATAACAGTGCTTTGCCAGATGATGATGCAGAGAGAGAGAGAGACAGAGTGTGTCTGAAGACGAGAAGTGGAAACTGAGACTTGACTTTGTAATACCATGCAGTTTATTTATCAGTGAAGTCTCTTGAACTGCTCTCTAAACTGAACCATTGTACACTCCTCATCATAAAATTACAGATTTTGTGAATTCTTATTTATATCTTCATATGTAAGACCAGAGTCTGGGTTTTGTGGGTTGAAATGCACAGATAAACACAATGCGTTCCTTAAGGATGAGGCAGTGTGTGCAGTATAATTCCATGTGTTCTTTCTTGCAGAGTAAAATAAATACAACAGTCATCGAAGTATTATCAAAATAATGACCAAGACCGTTCGTGGGAAGCATGAAATCAAATCGATCGAATGCGGGTCCTGCCTTGGCAAATGAGATAAAGAGGAGGGTATCTGTGGGGGACAAGGGGGAGGAAAATAGGGGAGCAACAAGCAGCACAACGCAGTGAGGGAAGATGAGAAAGAGAATGGTGTGGAGAGAGAAAGCCAGAAAAAAAGCACTGCTGGGCACCACTCACTTAGGCATAAATCTAGGCGCTCACAATTGGATTCAAATGCAAATCCAGCACCGAGCACCCAGTGGAAAAGCCGACCTTAATTTAGCCAAGTCCCAATGTGTGTATGCTACCCCCAACTGACAGGAACACTTCATTCTCCACACTTTTTTTCTCTGAATGCGTGTGTGCGTGCATGCTTGTGGGCATGCATAAATATGCATACACCTCTTATTGGAGGCAAGACAACAACGACAGACGGCTTTTGATTCTGAGACACTGCTGCAGGCCTTTAAGGAAGTTTACTTTCTCGTCACCAGATATTCCACTTTCAATATTTCAACATGGTTTTTGTGTATGTGCATATTATCAGGGGTGGGTGCTGTACCCCATTACATGCACAGCCCTACGTGCACATCCCTGCCCATCCCTATTCTCCTCTCTCTATTCCCACCTCCCAGCCCCTCCAGCAAGGGAGTCAGAAATGAACCTGAACTGATTGAGAGTCAAAAGCAGTTGCCGGGGCAGATTCAGTGGGGTAGAAGCAGTTGCCGGGGCAGCAAGTGAGGAGGGGGTGGAGGAGGGCAGGGTTGGTAACCCCCGTTGGTTGCCAGGGGGCAGCACATTGGTTGCTTGGGAGTGCCGTAGCAATCGGGCGAGTGTTAAAGCCATTAGGAGATCTTACCATATGAAAGACTGGGTGGGTGTGGCAGGGCCGAAGATGAGTCCTGGGAGGATAGCCCCACTGTCAAACAGCAGGAGTCTTACAAAAGAGCCTTTCACTCAACCATTACTGACCCCCACCCCACCCCATGCACGGGCACACACACACACACACACACACACACACACACACACACACACACACACACACACTACCTCCACCGAGCACTCTCATCCCAGCCGGGACCATTCAGAGCCAGCTACCGTGGCCACAGAATAGGGGAATTCCCCCTTCAAGTATAGGAATGACAGGGCAAATAGAGGAGGGAGAGAAGAGAGAAAGGAAAAAGAAAGACGACTTAAAGCACAGCGACCTTCCACCAGCCTGCACTGAGCTGTTTTCTCCTCTCAGTTGGCATCCAGGCTGTAGTCAGAGAGGCCCCCAGGGAGGCCAGTCCAGCCCCCAGGGAGAGACCCATTACTGGGAGCAGCAGCTCCCTGGCGCTCCCCATCCTGTCCCAGAGTAGAAATCTTTATTTCCCTTTTAGTTATGAGCAGATGTACTGTTTACTATGCAGTAATGAAAAAAACACACAGGACACTAAAAATAGAGTAAGCCAGCGCAGCCAGGAAGGCAAATAAGGGTGTATATAACTGTACATACATGCGAGTGTGTGTGTGTGTGTGTGTGTGTTGACACATAGCTGCAGGTATGGGCAGCAGTGAGGAGAAGCAGTGATAAAAGCCAGCCTCTGTTTCCTGTCCTTAACGGGCTAATGGTGGGGATTTACTGGCCTTTTATTATGATTGCTCCAATTAGCTGTAAAGCAGCATAAGGCCAGTCCTCTAGCGGCCTGTTTGTCTGTCTCTGTCCGTCTCTCAGTCTCGGTTTCAGTAAAAGTCCCTGTCAAACAAAGAATAGCTTCTCTGCGGTTTAAAACAGTAGAAAACAAAAAATCCACGAAACAGTATAATACAAAGCAGAATAATAGGGACACATACTGGAGAGGGAAATTCCAATTTGTGCTCAAGCTGGATCTGATTTACACATTATATTTTTGACAATCATCCCTTTAAGGTATATTAACATCATGCTCACTTAGTTAACTGCTGTGATCAGCATTTATGTTGCTGAAAAGAAGCTCCATGGAGCAAAAGGTGACTAGGTAAAGGGTCAAATAAAATTCCATTCATCTTCATTTTCTGCTACAGTCTCAAAGTGAGACATCTCAAAACCTCAGTGCAAAATACTCAAAATATGCATGGCCAGCGACCACCAAAGATAAGTACAAAAAAAATATTTTTAATGCAGTTTGGTCAACTGACCCTCTGAGCAGGGAAAGGTACCAGCATCATTGTGGTTAGGCCGAATCTCAACATGAAACTAAAGCTAAAGAATCAAATGGTGAAAACAACAGTTTGAAAACGGTTGAATAACTGTTTCCCGGTTGTGTTTTAGTTTCGTGTCGTCTGTGGAAGCGTGTGTCTGCTGATGCCTGATAATGTTTGCTGATACGCAGATGCAGAGGCAGCATGAAGCATACGGGGGATCCAAGAAGCAGGCCTCTGCAGTTTACTGACGTCTTTAACATGATTTCTTGTCACTGAATTAATGTCAAATCTGCTTTTGATGTGTTGGTTGGACCATGAAGTCATACAGCACAGTTACGACCCGTCTGCCTGTCTCTCTCTGCAGTTCATTTCGTCTCATTTCTTGTTTGTTTCAGCCACTCCTGATTTCTGCCCTCCTACAGTCAAACCGTGTGTTTGTATCAGTCTGTCAGTTCGTTTTGCACCGAGCTGATCGTGGTCCAAGCTTCATGTCGGTCCAAACATCTGTGCTGAACTAATCTTAATGGAGCATTTTTTTGTGTTGGTTTCGTTATACAACCACTCACCACATTTTGTAACGTCAAGACAAAATACATCAATTATCTGTCCACATGTCAACATAGAACAATTTAAATAAGTATAATAGAGTCTTGAATTCCTTCTCTTTTGGGGGTTTTCTTTTGTTCTCAGTGGTCAGAGGGTTTTATTGCTAAAGAAGACAAGAGGAGGCAGACCGCTTGGGATGCAGAAAGGGAAGAAAACAACATTTGCTGAAGCGTTGTTCGAGTTTCACCGCTAAACCATCGAATGAACCGTTGTACCGTTTGATCCCGCTTGTCCACTAATTTCCTGATTATGAGTCAGCAGTGAGGCTATGTGAGTGAGTCAGTGTAGTGGCTGGTGTGGGTGTGTGTGTGTGAGTGGGAGTTGTACATGTGGGTGTGAGCCCTGTGGTTGAGAGTATGACTAAGAGATAACTTATGAGTGTGTGTGTGTGTGTGTGTGTGTGTGTGTGTGTGTGTGTGTGTGTGTGTGTGTGTGTGTGTGTGCGAGAGAGAGAG
>JBBMJY010000003.1:19881706-19898290 GCA_037833715.1 Toxotes lorentzi
ACACACACACACACACACACACACACACACACACACACACACACACACACACACACACACACACACACACACTTTCAAGGCCCAGTATCTAACTCTCCCCCACAGTCCCAGCCTCAGTGGTTTGAGGACAGGGCACTGCTAAACCCCTACAGAGCCTTCACACCAACATCTCCATGGAGATGCTAAAGAGATTAGCACACTATGCACTTGCGTGTACATGTGAGTGCTTGTGCATGTGTGTCACCCATGATGAGAGCAGTGGCAGCCCTGCATGTGAGTTTAAACTTTAACCAAAACATTTTTTCTGCTATCAATCAACAGGTTGCACCGAGTGAAAGTGAAGAAAGGACCTGACAGAAAGAATGTCTTTGTCTTCAAAACACGCCTTTGTCCTAAAACAATGCCACGCTAACTGATTCACTCACTAAATGAGAGACTGACAAACACGTAACCTCCCATCCATCTATCTGTCCCTCCATCCATCCATGTGTTTACGGGGCCTGTGTGCCTCAGTGGATGGAGTGCAGCATTAACACAATTCCAGGTTATATTCCCACCATTGTATTCCAACCACGCTGAAGATGGGTGTTCGCACACACAGTGTTGACTCCGTTAGTTGGCACAATGTGGCAAACAGAATTCAACCAATCACAGACACACAGTTAGCCTGAACAACATAACTCAGAGTAATTAGGATTAAAAACTTTGTAAGGTTAACACATGATATTTATTGGAAACCTTTGTGCAGGTTTTTGGTATCTGATAAGACAACTGGACTTCTTGGATCAGATTTAATGGTTTTAGGTACTGACTGTACCATTTCTGTAACGTTCCAAAAACAACAATCCAACCTACAGTACTACGTGTGATTGGTCAGCTGGGCAGAGGTGATAAAGCTTTGATTTCTCTCCAGCTCTCTTTTTTTTATTTGTTACACAACTTGGTTGTTCTCGCCACTTTTCATGTGAACAATTGAGAGCAACACTACGAATATCTCCCTATTTAAGCAATATAGCATCTCCTCCCTCTCTACGGCCAGCTTTTCACTCTGCCTTTGAATGTAGACGTTCGGGAAAAATGTAAAACTTTTAATTCTAACTTTGAACAGAACATCGTACGACTTAGTTCTTTTGTTTCTTTGCCTGTTTAATGTAAGACAGTGGTGCAAAGTTATATCTTCTCACTCTGTTGCCACTGTAATTGCTTTGTGCCATATTTCTGGATTTATGACTCTTAGGGAGAAGCTTGCAGAGAGGCAATGAGAGGCAGCAAAGACAGGAAAGTATTTAAAAATACTTCCCTTATCACACCACCCTCTTGTCATCCTCCTCTGTCCTTTACAGCCAGTACCTCCTGCGATCACAACATCCTGAAAGTCTCAGCTCTACCCAGCTCTCTCCTTCTTTATCTGACTGTCTCTGTTTCTCCAGAGGGTGTAAAGGCAACAATCCCATCCTCTTTGAAGTATTAGACAATGTTTTGTAATATGGGGATGAAGAAGGGTCAGGACTGTACACACACATACTGTCAGCCTTGAGTAACACGGGCAGCAAAGCTCATGAATTAGAAGGGAGCCGAGTTATTATGGTAACCCCGGAGAGGTCTTCCTCCCTCTACTCCCCTCCCAGCCCACCTCAGGCTGCTTTGAAATGAGAGAGGGAGGGTAAGCATAGATAAACAAGGGATAAAGAGGAAGAGCAGGAGGGGAGGGACACACACTAACAGCATGCAGCATCCCATAACTGAAGAGGTCTCTGTCCTCCCCCTGGAGAATGAAAACACACTGATAAGGAAAACAGGGAGGGAACAACACAATCTTCTTCCTGTGTGCTTTTGAGAAAATCAAGATGGAGAAGAGAGGAGAAATAATGTATTAGACAACAGAAAATAAAGAAAAGTGAAGACAAGATAAGAATAGTTCAAGAGTATAGAGAATAAAAGTTCAGGAAGGGCAAGATGAGAAAATAGGAAAAAAGAGGGGTTCACAACACCATAATAAGTTCTCAGATAGTGACCAGGGCCCTTATGTGCCTCACTGGTACAGAGAACCAGGTCTTTATCTGTGACTGACTTATAATATGTTAAAGACAGGGCTTAATTGCTTCCCTTGGTTGTCAGTCAATGCAGACTTCATCCATATTTACCAGCTGTCATGATAAATTCAGTATAATATCCAGTTCCACAGTGCTGATTCCATCTGTACAGCAAGAGTCATATCAGTTGTTTCCTCAAATGATGTTAAGTTACCAAGAATGAAATGCAACACTTCCCCCACAGTAACATTACATAAAAAATCTCACAGCCTTCCCTTAATAAGGTAGGCCTTTAATATGAAAAAACATCAGGAAGTGTTGAGGTTTCTTGATTCTAGCTTAACATCAGGAGTACAGGGGAAAAGAAATAATGGATTGGAATGAATTAGAGCATGAAAAGCTTTGGCCAAATATATAGTAGTGTAAGTACCACTGTAAGTAGTAATATGTATGTAAGGAAGTGAAAAGGAAAAGTGAGGAAAAAGAGAGAATCAGAGGTCAAAATTAGTGGATACTATTGAAGGAAAAAAGAGAGGAAAGCAAAGGAGACAGGATGAAAAGAAATTATGAAAAAAACAATGAATGAAAAGAAGTAAACAAAGAAAAGAGAGAAGAGACGACAATCCAGTCATTCAGGGCAGAGAGAGGAGGAGGAGGATTTGTTGTTTTCTTTCCTGTGTGTTGATGAAACAGGACAGGAAGGAAGCGTCCCAGTGAGGACCAGTAAACTCCACTGACTGTGCCAGAACCATTACCGCTCCATTGTTCTCCATCAGCCTCCGTTACTGGCTCCTGACTTCATTATCTCACCACTATTGTCTCAAGACCTTTAGGTGATGAGCATAACAACTTGACGACACCCATGGACACACACAACCAGACACACACAGTGTGCCAACAAGTGTGTGTGTGTGTTTGGTTACCACCCTTGGCTGAGCTACAGTAAAAAGGCCAAAACAGGCCAGATGGCCACTGCCAAGTCGTTCTTCTCCTGCTGTATGTCTTTCTTTCTTTAACTTTCCTGTATTTGCTTCATCACGTCTTCAGATCCTTTCAGTTTCTGTCCTAGTGACCAGTCTCCTTCTGTCCCCACAGTTCTTCTTAGACCAGTGCAGAATTGGCACGTTTTTCTCACTGTGTTCATCTTTTATTATTCACACTAATCTGAACTTTTCAACTGTCAGAACTTGAGCTTTTCAAAAATGATCTTCAAACTGAGTAAATCTGAAAAAGCTCCCTCTGTAGTACTGAGGGCAAAACTTCCACAAATAAAGCCAACATAATTAAAGCTGCTCTAATCAGTATTTGCAACGACGGATGCGTAACAAGCACAGAATGTGAAAATGACAGGAGTGTGTTTGAGGGTGACGTTTTGTGTGTGTGAATCCGTCCATGCAGTAACTTAATGTGCACCAAACTCAGACGGGCCATGTGCCTTTTAGCAAGCAAACAGCGTGCCATTAGTTTCTGTGGTCTAAATCAAAACCACTGCTTGTCACAATATCCCGCTGTTTTAGTGCACTCTCACATGGCTTTTCTTTACTCGTTCAGTTTGTGGCTGTCGGTGTTTGACTGTTTTAAATTTCCCTCTTTTTTCAATTTTGAGGGAAAGTTTGAGCCCCCTTCAGAGAACCTTTGAGATGAAGCCATTTGGACAGCAAGTTGAGAGAACCAGTGTTTTAGTTTTTTTTTTTTTAAGATTTTTTCTCTCCTCTTCTATCTCTCTCTCTCTCTTTCTCACTACATCCCTCTCTGCCTCAGCAAGGGAGTGGAGTGGACAGGACAAGAGGGATTGGGTTGTGATGTTTTCCGTGCAGCCATAAATAAGTCCGTCCCTACTCATGCTTTATGGAATCCAGAGCCTCTTTATCCCTTCCATGTGTTCCCTATGAGCCAGGGCCCTGACCTTTGACCCCCAGGCCCTTGACTCGGTTATCTCAGGCCCAAGAGACAGTGTGTGTATATGTGTGTGGGTATGGGTATGTGTTGGCGTGTGGAGTTGGTTGGGGGTTGATCATCTCATGACCCCGTTCCCCCTTCCTGCATCACCTAACCCCCCATCTACATTTCACAGGCTATAAAACACACATATACTCAGACACACACACACACACACACACACACACACACACACACACACACACACATACACCAGGTGGAGTGGTTCAACTGTCACTTTACAGATCACCTCCAGGCCAGCCTGACCTTACATATTTCACAGATACATCTTCTAGTGTTCTTAAATGCATACACACACAGACACGCACACACTCACACAGGGGTATACAGTGTGGAAATTCTGTCACATTTACTACTAAAAATCGATTCTGCGTGAATAAATAAAACAATCAACATGCCATTTTTGTTAAAGATGAGTGTGTTTATATTTATGTGTCTGTGCAGTTAATGTCAATCAGGAGTTCTGTGAAAAAAAAAGAAAAGAAAAAAATGAACTCTTATTAACTCATACACAACTTACAGAGCCAATCATCTTACTTTGGCATCATTGTGCAAACTTTAGTGAATGTCAGTGCGCCGTGCTCTCTGCAGTGTGTTGTCATTCAGCAACCGCGTGATCAAGTTCTGTTTTTCTGTGACAGCAAAAGGCAAAAAGCAAAAGTTTCATGTTGTCAGAAAGTGGAAGTTGTGGATGTCCCCTTGTAAGAGATCTGGTCAGCCGTTCACTTTGCTTTTGGTCAAGATATTCTTCTCGTTACAGAACAATGTATGTTAATCTGTGTACATATTAATATTTATTTGGTTTTCACTTACAGGACATTTGACAAAATGTAGAAAATGTACCACCACTTTGCATTTTTCAGCAAAGTAACAAATAGATATTTTACGAGATTTCTTTAGAGTTAGCAGCACATTGTTTCCGGAAAGACACACAATTTCTAAGATATAATTAGCCAAGCCATTGTTGGTCTCGTCCACTGGTTGGTCCACCAGCTGTTGGTTTGCTTGCCATTAACTTTTGTACAAACATTCATAGTTCCAGAGGTTGAATCACACAAACATTAGTGATCCTCTGATTTTTCCTCTAGCGCCACTAACAGGTTGACATTTGTGTTTTTCAGTAAAATATGTCCACAACTACTGGATAGATATGAAATGACTATGAAATATCTAACCATCTCCAAGATGGATTGGCACAAAATTGTGCAGACAGATTTATGTTCCCCACAGGATGAACTTTTCATCACTTAACTTTTCTAACTCCATTATCGAGTCAGAATATCAATCTGTCCAGTATTTTGGTTTTTGACCAAATCCCTGGAAGACTGATGACATTCCCATCAGCCTCAGCTACACTTTGTGTTTAGTGCTAATCTTAGCATACTAGCAGTAATATGCTTATCATGATGTACCTTACACCTACTGAATGTTGGCATGTTAGCATTGCCATTGAGAGCATTTTAGCATGCTGACATTAGCATATAACTCAAAGCACCACTGTGCCAGGACAGCACAGTTTCACAGGGCCCTTAGCATGACTGTGGACTGTTGTGTGAGGTCTGTGTGTGGTTTTCACTTTACCAACCTTTTACTGACAAAATTAACCATTGACCATAAAACTTTTAACATTTTTCTGAAACTGTTTTGCAACTGGACATCTTATGGGAAGTTGAGTTTTAGAAATTGTACAGTTTATGTCATAGTGCCACATTATACTATTACTTTAGAAGTGTCACATAAAACTGTTTTCTCTCAGTGAAAACAGTTGCTAGCTCAGTCTGGATTGTGTTGAGCTGCTGGCACATCGTTTCTGGAGAGATACATTGCTGATGAATTTTCTTTTTCTTTCTTTCTTTCTTTCTTACTTTTATTTATTTATTTATTGATTGTGTGTTTTTCAGGCTTAAGCCACCACCATTCATTTCCTCCGTGCTGGTGTGGCCTTTAGTACAGAACATTGGGCAACCCTCCTTAATTTAGAAACACAGAGCAATTTAGAAATATGCCTTTATTTTTGACACAAGTTTAGCATGTATGTTTGTTTCACTGCAGCTGCCCTTAAGAATCTGTCGCAAAGAGACAGTGATATTAAATCAACAACTTTAGCTGCTATGCAGTAAGTGATGGAGTAAAATCACACAATATCATTTAGCACTGAAATGGCATGAATCTGATTTATTGGTACTGGCGGCAGACTACACAGATTCTTGTGTGTTTAGTCATTTGTGTCATCAGAGACATTTCCGTTGTGCTTCGTTCTGCTCTGAATCGTTCTCTCTGCTACGTTGTTTTCTTCATTTCTGTATTTGCAGCACACTCCTAAAAGCTGCCTATGTTTTATCAAACTGATGGATCTCTTTTATATATATAGCACGACTGGCTGTCTTCCCATATACATGTGCTTTTCCTTCTCTTTGTCTTTTATTATTTCCTGTTCCAATAGCACTGTTTCCAAATGGGAATCATTAAAGTTAATCTTATCCTAGTCCCAGTGTAAGTATTTTGTCCCTTGGTCTTCTTGCTGTTTGAGATGCCTGCCTTGCCAAGAATAAAACACAGCAGAAAGCAATGAATACATGTAATTTCATGTAATAAAAATAGCCAAATGCAGAAGTACTGGGACACAGCATCAGAAGTACAAATATCAGCTTCACACAAACTCTAGAAGTGCCAGTTTTCAAATGTTTGTGGTTGGAGGAGATTTTTGTTCAATAGCACTGATTGGACTGTGCTGTATGATTAACACATGGAAACTCTTTTACTGAATGATCCTCTAAGTGTTCTCTTATGAGCTGAGAGGTTAGCATGACCAAAAGCAAAGTGTAAGCGAGTGTTATGTGTGAGTGTAAAAGTGCGTGTGTGTGTGTGTGTGTGTGTGTGTGTGAGAGCTTTGTCTTCATGTTAAAGCAGCAGGGAGGCCAAGGCTGCTCTATGTCAACAGGACGCAATCACTGCTCGTCCACCTACCTCACACGCACACATGTGTAAATCCAGCCGTCTGGCTCTTTTAGTGCCTCATCCCAGGTTGCTCTGATCTAAGGGGAAAGGGGCTAAAGCTCAAAGGTGAAAGGTCATCTGTTCAGGGGCTACTCTCTCTTTACCCATAGTTCCTAATTAGGCTTTAATCAAGCTAATTAAGCTTCATTAACTGGCCGGGGGGGCTGGATGTGCTTAACCCAGGCCAGACCTCACCCCCATTTACAAGCTACATGGGGACGAGGGTTGGGTGTAGGTCTACAGCTGGAGTTGGGAGAGAGGGTAGAGGTTCCCCCTGAAAAATTTGGTTTTCTGACCCAGAATCTGTGTTACATAACACTGAAAGGGAAGAGGGGTCATGCACACATGCATATATGTGTGTCTTACAAAGATGAATGCATATGGAAACATGTATATATCAAAATCAGCATCACTTTAACATGTTCACATTATAGCAAATACAGAAATGGAGACACTGTGTCCCTTACAAGTCTTAAAGGACCCATGTTATCCTCTCAAATATGAAGAGAAGCAGACTTTTTAGGAGATGAAGCAGCAACATGCTCATGTGTGTCTTTCTGCCCTTCTGGGCATATGTGTGTTCACTGTCTGTGTGTGTGTGTGTGTGTGTGTGTGTGTGTGTGTGTGTGTGTGTGTGTGTGTGTGAACATCCCTTTTGTAGTCTGACGTCCCCAGTGCGAGTCCCGGGCCACTGCAGACCTGTGGTCCAGAGAAAGGCTTCTTTGTGTCAGTATGGGACCAATCGGCCACTTCTGCAATCTTGGCTACCCCTCAAGCCCTGGCCGACCTCCAGATCCCAGAACCAGGCCAGGGCTCGCATCTCTGTACTCCATCCCAGACAAAGAGCCTCTACACTGGGCTGACTCTTCTCTCACCCCTGCACCCCTCCACCATTCCCTCCCCTCCATCACAAACTGGGTTACAACAGTCCACCCAGCCATTAATATTGACATCAATACCTTCCATTGATCCAAATGAAATTTTCTCCACTAATGCATAATTTCCTATTCAATTATACAATTTTCTTCTAAGTTCATGAAGAGAATACAGCCCTTAATGATTTATTTAGGCCATATTACTGTGCTTTCACCACCGTTTTTCTTGGAAACTCTTTTCTTGAAAACATATGCATGTGTTTGAAAAGAAAAATGCAAGTATGAGTTTGAGAGGAGATTTTTGATCGTTTCCAGGAAAGGATATTTGGAAAATACAGCCTGTGTGTGCTAAATCTGTGTTAAATTGCTTAAACATGAACACTAATACTAGCAAATCAAGCCAAAGGGAAGGTCATACAGATACATAAAGGTTTAGGAAAAACTTTAGAAAAACTTTTGTGTAAAGTTTGTACACGCTGGATATTCCCAGATTTGTACTTTTGCTCATCTTTCAAACACCGTACGTTATTTTGTGATTTAACTTTGAAAACAGACAAACATGCCTTGTAGACCCCAGAGACAACCCCAGCTGTGCCCAAGGGACAAAGGTGAGAGGTCAGAGGTCAGCTTCCTCTCCTTCCACTGTGGAGTGAGATGTTCCAGTGACTGTCTACATCCATGTTAGTGGAGTTGTTTTGGAGAGGTAGTGGTCTGGTGGTCAGGGGTTAAGCTTGTGCACTGGAACTGTCGATGTTATTTCGCTGAAATTTAAAACATATTGTTGACAAAAATTTGCTGCAAATTTCTGCAGACTGCAGTGTTCGAAATGTTTTTAAGACGTTCATGTGGTTTCCTTGCACATAGAGAACTTCTTAGAACTTTCTTAGAGCCCATGAGAAGCAACCAAAGCTGATTGTTTTGTTCCAAAAATAACTTAATCAGTGGGAAAATCAGCTTCTTTATGTGATGTCCCTGCTGCCTGTCTGTCAGATTCAGTATGCTCATTTAGGCCTCATAAACCTTGCCGAAGTGTCTCTTGAACAATATACCCAGGTACCACACTGTAATATGTAGTTATTATATGATACAGCCTGAAATGAACCCTCCCTCCACTGACAGTGCTACACTCTGGAAAGTGCCTTCTAGCGCTCTCCTTATGAAATTTTATGGTTCATTGCAACAAAATTTTTTTATTTCATGTAACTTCAGTCCAATGTGCTACCTTTGTTTATAACTTGGGGTAGGTTTTGTCATGCTCACACATCTGGATTGAACAGTACAAGCTCATTGGAGTGCTCGCAGTAACACGCAAATTCTTTTATGGGGTGGATTTCCCCTCATGGAGTGCCTGTGGAGCCCCTCTCCTCCAGAGGAAATCGGCCTGCTGGTGAAGGTTTTACCGCCTCAAATGTGGCCGCAAATTGCTGCAGCTCAGTTGTTTGAATCCAAACCAATAATTAGTATGCCACTCACTTGTTTGAGGAAGAGATTCACAGCTCAGGTGAGTGTTGTGGCAGCTTGCCCCCCCCCCAACAGCATCATTCACTTCATTATGCTTTAGCTCACCCCTGCAGTTTGTTGGCTTCAGTTTTCTGCATAATTTGCACGCAAACATGTATGCCCACACACAGAGAAAAAGCCTAAAGATACACTCATATTACATCACCTGGGGGCCCTGACGAAGTGCCTTTGAGCATGAGGTTGAATGTCTACTGGCTCCAGTTGCAAGTAGGAAGAACCAGAGGAAGTGCTCGGGCCACATTACTGTGCAGTACTGCTGCAGTGAGTGGCAGACGCATTAAATCTACCCACAGCTGGCAGGACACTGCACTTCCTAACACTGATCCCCAGGAATGTGAAGGAATTCATGAAGAAGGACACACACACACATGCACACATAGTGGAGCAGAAACCAGGAGAGTCTCCCAGGGAACACTGTTTGTACGCCGTCCTCTTAGTCTAACAGCAAGTCATTATCCCCCTTTAACCCCTTAGCGTGACATGTCTGTCTTCCTCTATGCATACAGCACAGTACGTATGTGTGTGCGGGTGCATGTGCACCATAGGTGAAGGGGGTTTTCCCATAACTGTGTGGCAGCCTGCCAAACAGACCTGTACATCTGGTTTGATTGTATACGTTTGTTATAGTGTACTCAATCACACACTAAAAGCACACTAAAAAGTCCTCACAGAAACTCCATTAAATCACATGTGTAGACATACGCAAGCTTTCGAAACACACACACACACACACATAAACACACACCCTGCTGGCCGGACAGAGATTATGAAGGCATGGAAAATCCCCCCTCACAATCGCAATTCCACACCTTTAGTGTTGTTGTCAGACCCGTCAGACATGGCTGTCTGTGGATATGGGCAGGGCAGGGCCTGGTTACGCTGTATTGTAAAGAGGATGGGGTATAAGCTCAACCACACATCCATTCTCCTTTCCACCAAACAGATTCTCTCATCCGTTACGTCCCCCCCACTCTACAAGTAGGCCTGAACCCTTGCCTGCCACCTCCGACCCCACCCCCCCACCCCAACCACCACAAGGAAAAACAGACTTTCAGCTCCAGAGGGTGGGGGTGGGGGTGGGGTGGTGTGGGGGGGGGGGTTGGGGTTACAGAGGAGGAGACTAATGCAGAGAAATGGATTTTAGTTACACACAAACCAGTACAGACCAATACCACCCACTTCCGTCCCTGGGACGCACACAGGCCTCGATGCATCAGAATGGGTGTCTTCAGAGTGGAATGAAGAGTCCGGCTAAAAATAGGACATCTGGATGGCATTTATTGCCTCATAACCACAGCTACATATGCACTCACACACATGCAGGGACAAAAAAACACATCCAGGTCAATGTTTGTACCAGATTATTTTTTGGAAAAGCCTCTGAAACTGCATTTAAACCACAGTGGGACACTGATATCTCCAATGAAATCCAGGCTGAGAAAAGTTATATATGTAAATATATTCTAATGTACACACTACATACACATTTTTCTGTTGTATGTGCTGCATGCCAGCTCCCACCCACCCACTCTCACACAAACAGAAAAAAAAGACAGAGCCCAGTTGGTTTCACTTATTAACCCAAATGAAGTGAGATTATATTACCAGAAATGGTAGGAACAGCAGGTTTTGCTTAGAGCTTGGCACACACAGCAAGGACGCCTGAGAAAAATGGTTCAAAACAGACCTTGACTCAGTCAATGAGCAAACCAGAGAGCAGTGTGTCACAACTCATACACTCCATTTCATCAGAATCTACCAAATCCACAAGAACATACAGTACAAATGTCACAAAAAAAAAAAAAAAAAAGGTCGAGTCGAGCTACATGTGTTTTTAGGCAAATTTGTTTGCTGAGGAGAAGGAAGAGATTTAAGTGCCTGACTAGAGTTTCTCCTGGTGATTGGAGCTCTACCTGTTGGCTGCAGTTCTTGGCAGTGTCTGTAATGATTAGAAAAAGTAATGGTGATAACTTGATCTCTTTATCAGAGCAGTGCTGTACACTACAGCAGCTCCAGGAGCCCAGCTGTCACTCCCACTTCACAGTTAGCCCAGTTACAATACAACTAGTGTTCAACGGAGACTCGCACACCACTAAATTAAAATGGGTTTCACCTTAAGTAAAGATCAGGTGTGTGTGTTGCGTAGCTAACTGAACCGATTTGATTTGGTTTAGACTGAAAACTAAAAAAGGTGAAATATGGACAGCACATCACTGACCATATTATACCACATATGCTCATTCATTTTCATGTCAGTAGTGAGAAGATCAATACCACTTTCATATCTGTTCACTAAACATTAACCTGGAGCCAGCAGCAGGTCAGCTTAGCCTAGCAGAGTGGAAACGAGGAGAAAGAGCTATACCAACCAGCACCTCTGAAGCTCACTAATTCACACACTGCAACTCATTTGTTTAGTTTGTACAAAAACAGAAAGTGTCAAAACAACACGCTGTTGTATGTGTGGGCTATGGTCTGGACTATTTTTAGTTGGGTGCAGTAACTTCCAAGAAACCCCCCGCCCATAAAAACCACAAATTATTGTTTTTACACTTTGGAGATTTGGTTTGGCCCTTTAAGACTGTTACATGTGGAAGTTCTGTTTTGACTCCTAATGCTATATTGACTTCCACTCTGGTTGATTGCTTTGTATTGGATTGTACTACAGGGGTTTCCTTGTAAATGAATCACACGTTTTAATGTTTTACATCTTTAAAGGCAACAGGCCTTACGTATTAATGGCGGCATCGATTTTGTAAATACTGAGTAACTAAGAACTTATGAAGGACTAACACAAGTTAGTAATGGATTTATGAATTACTGATGCAACCCAATCCAGGTGTTTCTTTGAACTGTTTACTTTAAGTTCCCCCGAAGACGGAAAGTTGATCAGGCTGACTAGCAGAGCTAAGTGCACCGCAGCTCTTAATGGCTTTTCAATGAGGGAACTGAGACAAATCAGTGATTAGTGATAATGGGGGTTATGGGAATGCTTGGAAATGAAGTTTTTGTGTGTATGCTACAATCATGATTATGTTCAGGAACAACCTCTCCTTGGCATACTTTTGCTCATAATTTGTGTTTATGGCTTTCCCTTGTGTGTGCTTTTTACGCGCCTTGTATGCATAATTATGCTCATGCATGACCATCCATTTCTTTCTTTTAATGGCTTGTGTGCAGCTGTGTGCCCAGATGTGTGTGTGTGTGTGTGTGTGTGTGTGTGTGTATGTGTGTATTGTCCAAGTCAAATGAGGGTTCGGAGGTGGGTGTGGCTGCCCCCCTTTCAACGGGTCACCTGCTTTAAGGGGCAACATTCCCTCATATTCCCTCGTTTGGAGGCCATTAGAGAGGAAATGGGGCCGCCAGCTATCTGACCTTTCTCCCCCTTTTCTCCTCCATCTCTCCCCAAAGTCCCCCTAAGCTCTCAGCATCCCGTCATCGCCCCACATCCACCTCCTCCGCCCCGTCCTTCTCTCTGTGTTTTCACAGTGTTAACAATCAAGCCGTGGCCCTGAGTGTTCCGGGAGCCTAATTGGGCCGACTGCTGGCGTTGATTGTGATGGATGGAGGGGGGCTGGAGCTAGGGCCCGGTGTGGACGAGTCTTTCATCTGCCTGCTTTGGCCTGTTGAAAAAGGGGATGGAGAAGATGGAAGTGAGGACTACCAACTTGTGAGTCCTAGGTGCTCAGCATCAGGCGACAGGCCTGTGAAAACTCTTAGCCCTCAGTCTGAAGGAGCTCTCCACTGAAAATCTGTCTTTTGGGTAACAAATACTCAGCCTGTAGGTTTGAACAGTAGAGTTTGTAGCTGGATGCCGGTGATTATAGTCAGCTTGAATTCACACTTCCAATGGCAACCCATAAAACAACAAAATACATTGTTTGTCCACGCTGTATAGAACCACACATAGAAGTGTTTTCCGATCATACATTGATAATGTTTAATAATGTGACGGTGTGGTTAAGGCTTATTTAGGCAAAGATCATAGTTGAGTTAAAACAAGTACTTTTTAGGGTTATGGGAAAAGTGGTTTGGGTTAAAATTACTTACTTTTTAATTACTTTTTATGACTTTGTTAAGAAAGGCTTTGTTAAGGATGGGGCTAAGGTCATGGAATGATCGGGGTCTTGCTTTTAAAAAAACACCTTGACCATTGTTTTGAAATGGGAAACAAATTGACTGCATTGAGTGATGTTGTCATTGTTACATTCCAAACAATTGTCACTTTTCCACTGAATTTGTAAATATGTCATCTCTGATACAGCTTTTGGCGCTTTGAGGAGTTAGAAGGAAAACCAACAGATCCACCTTGAGTTTCAAAACCAGGTACATGTACAGAAGCTCTGTACATTTTCCAACTCATCTTCACAGAACATACAACAACTCAGGCAGATCTCTCTGGCAGTGCACCCAGAAAATTTCATATGAGGCAGAGTCTTATTATTCATCAAAATGAGCGTCATGGCCAGGGGCATCCCAGAGACACCGCTGAAAACAGAGCCAGTGATTTGATCTGGTCTCATGCTACCAGATCAAGAGATGAAAGTAGACCAGCATATTGCCCCTCTCAGTTGTTTTTTTTTCTGTTCCGTAGAGGTAGCTGGCTGCGGTTAGGTAATGAACCCTTTTGAAACGAGGCCAGTGTTACCTGTGTTTGCGGAGCACTTAGGACCATTGGCAGCTCGCGGGCCATTTGCTTATCTTTGGGGTGAGTAATGTGTGTTTGTATGTGTCTGTGGTTCCAGCCTGGCCCTGGCTGAAGTCATCAATCACTACAGCCGTGGGGCTGGTTGAGTCACCGTGGCTCATTGGGGGTGAGGGCCCTTGTACTAAGAGTGGGAGAGACATGGGAGTGTACATGTAAGAGAGAGACAGAGAGAGACAGATGTATGCATTCATATAAAGCCTGTGTGTCTGTATCTGGGTTAGAGAGGCTATGTCAGGGCAGTCACCCTTATTTGTTTAGTCAAAGTTGTGGCTGAACTCCCTGCTATGGGATCAAATCAGTTATGGTTTGCATAATGTAACTGCTGACAACAGCAACTTTGTGCAGTGTTGACAAGACTACATGTAAACAAAGCAGATAGATAGGCCTCTAAACACACCCTGATCTGATGATCTTTACACACCGGCTAAATTATCCACATGCATTCAATAAACCTGCAGCTACCCCTCTGTCTGCTCTTCTCCCTGCAGCACCTCAGTACAGTACAGTTAGCTCTGAATCTGTGGAGCAGAGTTTACACACTTTTTCAGACTCATGTACGTCTTTAAGACAAATATTAATAGTGCAGACCCACATAGAAGAACATAGTTCATAGTTTGCAGGTTGTAAAATGTTTGAGAATAGATTTTTGTTAGTATAATTTATTTTTGTCTATTGGTGGATGATATCCCTGACAGCTCTGACAGCTAAGATTTTATTGCAAGAATAGTCCACCAAAATGTTTAATATCTCATATCTAATACTCACCACCTTTAAGACAGGTGAGTCTCAAAGCTTTTTAACTTCTGTGTGGAGGAGGCCAGCTTTAGTCAACATGGATTCATAATAATCAAAATGGTATCACAGCAAAAACCATAAACACCAGGATTAAATGTATCAGTGTACAGCTTCTACTGTATGTGTAAAAATCTGGAGAATCACATTTCTGTTTATTTATCATCGTTAGAAGATGAGTTCGACTGACTTTAGTGGTTTCCTGACTTTTCCTCTCGTGTCAAAATGAGGTTGACACGAGGTTGTGGTTCAGAGTGAAATATTTCAGCCATTGTTAGACAGACTGTAGTGAAATTTACAAAAACATTCAAGGTACCTAGAAGATACATTCAAATGACTTTGGTCATCTTCTGTTTTTTCCTTTAGGTCAAATGTTTCACTTATGTTGTAATAAAGCTCAGCATCCTCTTGATTGGCAGAAAATTAGGTAAAGACATTCATGGTTACCAGATGATGTATTCTGATCATATGTCTTTTCTTCTGGTGCCACCAGCAGGTCAAAGTTTTCAACATCTGCAGCAAAGACTGGCACAGAATGTGGTACAGCTAACCATGGTGATGAGACAATGTATTGTGCTCACATTTCCTGTAGCGACACCATCGAGGCTGACACTGTAGGTCTTTACTGAGATATCTTGACAATTATTGAATGGATTGCTGTGAAATTGAGTACACGCATTCATGGTCCCCAGAGGTTAAATTGTAATAATTTCCCTGACTTTTCATCTAGTGCCAAATTTCTTTTTTTTTCACTCTTTGGTTTATGACCAAATATCTGCAAATCTCATGACATTCTCATCAGTCAGTGTCAGTGTTTGCTAAACCAGCACCATGAACATGATAACTTCAGTGACACACTTTACATCTATCAGTGAGGAAATGTACCTCATTTATGTGCTGCATATTTCTCAGCATATGTATTTATACTATCTGCTATTTCAAGTCTTTTATTCACACCTGATAGATAGATCCCATTTCCTGCTGCAGTAAGGACCCAGTACCCCCACAAGCATGTGTAATGTTTCATCTAAATCAGACTCTTGTGACTCATATTGAAGGCCTGGCACATACAGACTTCAAATTGGTATTGCCAAGTAAAAGTGTCTTTGCTTTTACTCAACAATTTCTTCTCATGTTTGTCCAGTGTGGGGATGAAACGATAATTTCACTGCATCAACCAGAGAAATGTCGAGGCCTTCTCATATTAACAGGTCAGAAATGAAGTGATGAGATGGATTGTATAACCAGCTATGTTCCCTTTATGGCGAGGCTACGTGTTGAATGTGACGTCTCAATCACAGGGAGGGAGGGATTCTCAGCTGTGTTGTTAGCACAAGGACAGAGGCTGTAAATCATACCGATGGCACCAGGCAGGATACAGAAATAACAGCGCAAAGTGCTGCATAAATCAGTGTGTGAAGTCGGCATGTGTCTTTGAAAGTGTTTGTCTTTTCAAAAGAAGATCTATATGATGGCTTAGTGTTGATGATGTCCCGCCAACTATGGTCTGCTGAATATTCCTAAACAAGATATTTGGCATAGTAGGTGTTGCACCTTCAGAGTCTAACTTTGAAAGTACAAGTAAAGTAGTAGCAGCTCATCTTTTATTGATTCAATTCAATTTTCAATTTTATTTATATAGCGCCTTCCACAATCAAATTGTCTCAAAGCGCTTCACAGAGACCCAGAGCCTGACCCC
>JBBMJY010000003.1:19900299-19913010 GCA_037833715.1 Toxotes lorentzi
GTGTGTGTGTGTGTGTGTGTGTGTGTGTGTGTGTGTGTGTGTGTGTGTGTGTGTGTGTGTGTGTGTGTGTGAAATTGTCCAGGCGCCTAACGGCTCAACACTCTCAGCCTGTGGTGTTGATAGGGGTGGGCGGGGCCAGCAGGTTGGAGTGACAGGTCAGCCACTTGGTGGGACATGACAGGAGGCCAGTGGTCCTCTCACAGACCTGCTGACAACAACACACACACAGACACTCCTCATGTGTATTCCCTTTATTGTTTCTCATATGTCCATTTATTTAACTGTACGCATGCTCCACAACAGAACACCATCATCAGTCACACATACACTGATCCATCCCACCTCCCACCAACCCCCCCCAAAAACACACATATCTTCAAACATCAAACAACACCCTATACTGGCAGAACCGTCTCCCTTTACCTCACGGTTTACCCTCTGACCCCATCCAGACCCTCCCCTAACACAAACACTCCCAGTGCCTCACCCCGACCTTACACTCACACCCAACACCCTGCAAAACACAAGCGAGGCATTTCATCGCCGCTCCACTTGGCACATGTAGAGTTTGAATGAGGTCATTATAAACAGTCATCTCCTCTTTTTCACACAAAATAGTATGTGATTTTGTATTTGTAGCATATTAGTATTTGTAGTGTTCCCTTCGTGTTTTACGCTGTAAATCTTGTAGGTGTTTTGTCTTTATGTTTGGATGCCATAACAACATGTATAGGTCTTGGATCTGTCAGATTCCTCTAAAATGGCTGCTGAGACGTCATGCGTACAGATTTTCATACTGTGTGTGATCTGAGCCTCAAGTACCTCCGATACTGATGCAGGACACAAACAAGCTCTTTCTAACTTCTGTCTACAATTCTGTACACAACGCTCCACCACACACATAAGCATCCGCCCACACATACACGTACACACAGTGTTTCCCTGACCTGACCCACATGACAGCGAGGGCCCTAAACAAAGCACACCACATCCCTATCATAACGTGTCCCTCCTCAAGACACCCAGGAGGATCCTAGTCTGTCATTGGCTTTCACAGTGGACTGCTTTTCAACAGCAGTGACGTAACACCTCTCTAATTAGCCTTATTTAAGGTTACTAATCTCAGTAAAGATGACTCTCTGTAGCGCACACAGTAGCCCCCTACTCTTCACTTGTGTCCCAGGTTGGGTGTTTGGAGCTGCTGGATCCCACCAGCATTGACTGCAATGAGTAAAATGGAGTGTACTGTATGTTTTTGTGAATCTGTTTGCGTGGCGGTCCCAGAGTGTGAAGACAACAACCGTGAATGATGACTGCATGAGTGTGTGTATGTTTGTGTGTGTGCAACAAAAGGAATCTGATAGAAGAGAAACTGTGTTTAATAGTGATAGTGAAAGTGCGAATAACAATATAGGTGTGTGTTTGTCAGAACCTATGTGCATGTCCATGTTGTTTATGTGTGTGTGTGGTGTGTGTGTGTGGGAGTGTGCGTACATGTGTCTGTCAGTCAGTAGTTTGGTTGGGTTTGCTCGGAAAGGCCTGTGATCACAACCTTAAAGATTGTGATTTGGAGGACACACACACTCACACACTCACGCACATTCACACAAACAGCAGACAGCAGATCCCAGACTGGAGGAACACACACACACATAAACGTGCACACAAATACACTAACCACTCACCACTATTTGCTTTGCTCACAGGCGCACACTCGCTCAAACAGAAGCAAACCGCTACAAAGTCACACGCACACTCAAAACACACTTACTCTTACACTTGGACTCCTGTGAAATGACACACACACACACGTCTCTGGATGCTCTCTAATTTCCTGAGGATGAGCTGTGAGCTGTGAGCTCGTGAGGTCATGGTGATGGATGGTTATTCACGCTCCGTGGAGATTATACAGGGCACTTCATCCCAACACGCTCACACACACTCATTCCTGACGGGATGCGTCACACACTCAAGATCAGGGAAGTCAAACTCAAAATGGTGACACATGGCACATTTGCAAAACACACTGTAATCTGCCACCGTAATGTCACAGTCACTCGGGACTATTTATGTTCTGTGTACAAGCTTGCTTTGACAAGACTCAAGACTTGATTTGAATTTGCTTTGACTTTAAGTCCAAGTCAATTCTCAAGTCTTGTCAAAGCAAGTCCAGCTCAGAACTTGACTCTTATCATGTGGTTTTCTTATTCATGTCTTACTGTTGTTTGTCTGAGGTTTTACTAAGTCACATGGTGAGACCTGAATGATTTTCTCAACTTATGTCAAGTCATAAAGGAGCCGAGTCCCATAGGAGCCAAGTATGACTGGTTAAACTGTCAGACGAGAAAGCATACACCTCCGTTACATGACACTTTACAAAGAACATTTGAACAGTGTTAGTGTCTTATTCTTGCCAGTTTTGTTATAGAACAACATGACTGTAATCCAGTCTCATGTACTCTCTTCCTCCACAGCCCAACACTCCCCACAGCTTGGAAAAGCTCCCTCATAGTTTGTGGGTGAATCACACACATAGCAGGTTTGCAGAACTAGCTATTTTGAGAGATCCCATGTCAAATCTGGCATCTGCCACTTAGAAATTTTGGACAATATGCTGCCATAAAACCTGTCAGAGATAAATGTCTCCTCAGGGTCCATTCAGCAAAACAAGTCTTTATAACAAAATGAGACAGTGAAGTGTAGTACAGTTTTATGATACAAGCTGGATTCAGTATTTACATTTTTAAAACCCTACAATCCCTGCGAGTTCTGCGAGGGTCTGCAGGGCGCCAAAATGGCCGACCTCCTGTTCCCATGGACCTTAACTACAGGCTTCAGCAGAAAATGACCACCTTAAGTCTGCCTCAACCGCCCTGCATGGCGACAAGCACCCCAGAGACTCATGATTGGCGGGCTGGTGACAGATGCATGCTTTGATTGGTGGGGGCAGTAATTCAGGCTGTAATTTGCAAAGTGGAAATGTAGGTGACTGAGGAGTTTGTCTGTGTGGGTGAGTGTGTGTGTGTGTGTGTGTGTGTGTTTGTGTGTGCGAGAGAGAGAGAGAGGGAGGGAGGAAAAATAGCCATGTGAGAGTGGGATGGATGTGCTCAATTTGAAGGGAGATCTTAGATACAGATACCTTCTTCCTTTTTCTTTTTACACCTCACACGACTCGATGCACTTCCTACCACCTCATCACACTGGAAGCAAAGTTGTGACATCACTTCCTCTTTAATCCCCTTCAACTTTTTTCAACAATTACGGTTCACAATTCAGGTCATTGACATGTTACTGTGTCAATAAGGTCAAAGGTCAAACCTGTTGTGTGGATTCTGAAAAAAAAAGCTCATATCAGTGTCTTGGGTGAATATGTGTGTGTGTGAGGTACAGGGGTTAAATGGCGAAGACAGGGACTTTTCTCTGAGAGGAAACAGTGGTTAGAAACAAGGAAGTGTCTCCTCATTTTTATTGTGGCAGCAGCCAGAAGATAACTGCCCAGCTGCAGTGCTGAAAGATAGGCGGTTCAAAACACACACACAGATCCCACCTGTTTCTCTGTCGCGATCGATAGCTGCTTTGATGCTTGGGAGTGTGGGGGCCGATGGGCAAGCGGGGGCGTTCGGATACAGGGCTACATTGCCCTTGGGACCCATGGGTGTCAGGACCACTTTGATCCTCGTTACGGCCCTACATGTAGAGTGCCGGTCACTGGAGGGGGGTACCATATCCCTCCACCACCCCTCTTCACACTAATTTACTCACAAACCGCCCCCCTTACCCTTCATCTCTGCCTCAGCCCCCATGCTGATCCTCAGGGACAGGTGAACCAGCTACCAGGCCGGGAGAAACATGGACGCTCTCACGGTTGAACTGCAATGGTTATTAAAGACCTGGAGCACAGGCTGAAGTTACACTCCAAAACACACAAACACTGTATATGCACAAACAGAGATATGCATTTGTGCATCTACTTGAAGGAACAGTTTTGGGAAACGTGATAATTTACTCTGGTGCCAAGAGTTAGATGTGAAAAGTGATACTATGCTCATATCTGCAGACTGAATATGAGGCTACAGCCATCTTAGCTTAGCATAAAGACTTTAATCCCTACAAAAACCGAAGTGTTAAAGTGTCAAGTCGTGGTTTTACAAGGGGTTATGTGCCACACTGTTTCTTGGTCATTTTCTGTAACTTTCTTGTAATCGCAGTGAAGTTTCCAGACATTGGGCAGACTCTGATCTAGCTGTTTCCCCCTGCTTTTAGTCTTTATGCTACGCTAAGTTAGCTGGCTGCTGGGAGTAGCTGTGTATTTAATATAGCATATTTTTGTTCAGTATATTTTATGTTTATGTACTGAATAATTATTTGGAGATTGACTTCAATGTTGCTCACATGGAAGCTGATATAAGTTGATCATTTTCATGCCCACAGCACAGTTTAGCCTTTTTTTTAGCTGTGTCAGTTTGGGAGAACAACACGTGGGCAACACATAATATGGCTATAACTACTCTTACAATCGCCATAAAACATTATAGCATGACCACAGAAAATGCTTATTCTTGCTGTCTGGCAGATGTCTGTTAAAATCATGTATCTGGACACCTAACAAAGATCTGGCCAACGGTTTAACCACCAGTCTAAATGACTGAGCCAAGTAATTTAAACTTTGACCATAGCGTAACAGTATTTCTCCTTAATGCTGTGTTGCCAAATAATAACTCTCACTAACAGTGGACTTAACAGTGAGTTAGACTTGAACAGACTTGGAAAAACGAATGATAATTTGAGCCTATCTTGATTTCCCTTGGTAAGCGGCCATGGCTCAACCACAATAATACACTGTGATAAACCAAATAACACAGTTTGTGTGTCATACGCATCTTCATCTCTGTACTGTATGTTTTTTCACATGTAGTATTTAGGAGCCTGCTTACTTCATGTATACATATTAAAAAATATATGATATCTGAAATATGATGAATATAGATTTGGTCTTATACACAAGGCCAACACTGACTCACCCGAGTGTACGTTTACACACAAACATTTCTACAACTGCATCCTGGCTGCACAAATACCCATATGAACACGTGGAAAGACATACATGTACACACATGGATACCAACGCATATAAACACACACACACTTGTGTAAAGGTAATACAGTAACATTAGCGTGCCTGAACATAATCAGATTTATGACTGCTCAGTTCATACAGAGTTGAAATGTGTTCAGGTTGAAACTAAAGAGGACTGACAGAGTAACCACAGCACAGAAGAAAAGAGACGGACACAAAGGAGGGTAAGAGAAAAAACCAAGAGATGGAAGGTAAAACCAAAAAATGGGCCTGTGTTTGTGGGCTTGCGGTTTCGACGACAGTCAAGTCCGATGGATGTTTCAGAAGATAAACAGGGAGATGAAGGGGGTATAGAGAGAGAGATATAGAGAGAGGGATTGAGAGAGAGAGGAAGGCTGAAAGAGAAAGAGACACATAGTTCAGCATGAAGAGGACATCAGGACGAACAGTGCGTCCATTGTCCATGTGGCCTGGTTAACATTTTAATGAAGGAGCCACATCCAGAATCCTGCCACAAACTACACACTGACTCACACAATGATTAATACTCTGCAAATATGCTCAGACAATACCACATCCAACTGACATGGACACACATGGACATACTGTGGACACATGCCAATAAAACACACATAGGAGGTTGTTGTTTCACACTAACCCGTACCTACAAAAACAGTGTATTCACATTGGATTATGACACAGATTTATGACACGAATTACAGCAATAAGACATTTAAGGGTTTTAAAGAAGCCTAGACCTTAAATTTCACTGCTTCTGCAACTGTTGAACATGTTGATGAACAAGCCAAACTACAGCAACTAACTTTCAGTTTCTGTGTATTTAAAACCCACGTGCACCTGTCCTTTTCACCTTCCAGCTGTGCCTCACATCTCTTCCTCTGCACCTTTCTATAAAGTTTTCACGCCTCCCTAACAGTTTGAGGACCTCTGGAATACAGCCTAACCTTCTGTACATGGAAAATGCCCTAAATAGGGGTTAGATTTACATAAATAAGATTGTCTCAGATAGCATGAAACAATCATCCCTCTACACACAACACATTCATATGTAAGAATGCTTGTGTGTGCTCACGCAACAAGTTTTCCGATAAATCAAAGCCCAAACATCCAGCTTCCATGCCCACAATAATATAGATGATTGGAGGAGACTGCTTTGATTCCGGCAAGGGATCACAATTGCAGCGGACTTGAATGGTAAAGACAAAGTGAATATGAATGTTTGCCCCCCCCCCCCTTTTCCATGAAATGCAATTTTCTATGATGAATAGGCAATTTTGAAATTGTGGGCGAAATGACCCTTCAGATTGTGGTAAAATAACCATGAAGACTAACATCAGGGTTGAACTCCAGCCATTGGATGTCAGCCCACCACCCATACTGCTCAATGCACAGGAACTCAGACATTCCTCAACTTTGGTCAAATGTTCAAATGCATAAGAATGACTGTCCTTTTGAATGAGCACAAAAAGAGCCCCCCCCCACTTCTCTTCCCCACATACTCATACACATTATCCAGCCGATGTAAATCTGCAAGACATATGTTGAAGGGGCTACACGGGTTATTTTCAAACCAGATGCGAATGTTTTTAAGAGAACACTGCAGAAACACATACATGCATGTCGGCAAAAGTTGAGGGTGCCTTCTGCTGCCACTGTGTCGAATTCTCTCTTTCTCCGACTCTCACACTCTTTCCTTTCCCTCCTTGTCCTTTCATTCTCTTTCTGTCTTTTTATCTTTCTCTGCCACACACACACACACACACATAGTATAACATAATGTCTTCCGCAGCTGTCTCTCCGGGGCAGGGTGATATGATGAAGAGGGTGAAAGAGAAGAGAAGGGAGGAAAAAGAGGAAAGGGGAGGAGGGGGTCACCGCCACTGGAGTTGGATTCCTTCACACCAGTTGCTGAAAGCTTCCCCCGTGAATGGGAACGTGCATGCAAACACACACACACACACACACAAACACACAGGGAGGCTACGCATAGTGTTTCCTGTGAGCTACTGCTTCTCCATTGAGGTGATTGTCTTCTGGAGGAAGGTGGGTAGGGTGTGTCTTGACCAGGTGTGTTTGATCACACACACACTCCTTGTCCTGCCTACCACAGACCCCACTTTGAAAGACAAACACACAGTAGAGAAGCTCTGGATAAAAAAAAAAGGATGCAGATTGCAGAAATTTTTTAAAAGTAGATTTTTCCCAGTAAGGGATATCGCGGCAGGTGAACCGTGGGACTTTCCAAACTGAGTATCCCCGTGAAGAGATTTGGAGGACAATGGACGTAAACGCTCCCCAAATTCCCCCCAGCTGCATCCTGAAACCAGGCTGCTTTATGAAGAGCTTGGTCTCGCTTTCTTTATTCTAGCCTTTCTACCATGGCCAGTTAAATTAATGATTCTCAGAGAATTTTAAAAGCTCACTTTACCACCGGACAATAGGGGCTACAGTTTTAATACAGGGCAGTGAGGAGGAGTACATGGGTAAGGGGGTGTAATGTAAGACTGGACCCAGTTACACTTGTATTACTGCATTAGAATCACTGATCACATCACTGATGGTATCACTGCTGTAGAATTACTGTCTCTACTACACTGCTTTAGTAACAGAGTCATGATTAGAGTTTAAAAAAGTTTGAAAAAAAAGTTGACACTCCAGTAAGTTGTTATATTTGGCGAACACATCGGGTAGTCCCCCATCCTACAAGTCTTCTTTTGTCTTGTAAGGTTCAAAGTGAAAATATAAACTATGCAGAGTTCACTAAAAAAAAAAAAGTCAAAGTTACAAAGCTGCTATGAGGAAATCCCTAAAATGTTTTGACACAACTTTTGTACCAGTGCTCCAGAGAGAACTTTATGTAATCTTTGCACTAGTCAACAGTGATAATGGAAAACAACTAAGGCTACGTTTAATCAAGTACTTTGAGGTACTTCTGCTTTACTTGACTATTTCCATTTTCTGCTGCTTAAATAATCTCAAAGAAATATATAGTATAAACTCTCTGCTTAAATATTCACTCACATCTGCAACTTAGAACAGTAAACACAAGTTTTGCAGACATTTTCCGAGACATTTTGGGAGCATTCTTCAAATTTATCACCGGAATGGTCTTTAAATGTTGCAGATCAAAGTGCCAGAGCTTGTGTGCAGCATTAAGCTACATTATGCAGTGTAATTCTATATGAGAGTCATTCATGGTACTGAATGTGCTGAGTGAACGGAATGTTCCTGTTATCAGTCAACACGTTCATATAATACACACCTTTACCTGACACGTACTGCACATCAGATTGCACAATAACAATGTACATTAAGCTGTGCGTGCAACCACACACATACTCACACAGAAACACACAAACACATGCTGTGTGCGCACATGCTCGTTTGCAGACACATTTCCAGTCAGGGATCAATGGTATTCATCTTACCTCAACCGCACACCACACACACAACAGCATTCACAGACTCACACATCACACACAAATGAAAATACACAAGTGGGGGGGGCTTACAAAGACTACTTTAGAGTTTCTACTACACATGCACACACAGTTGAGCTCGCACTGAGAGGTGTGAAGAAACACACACACACACACACACACACATACACAGTGAGTGAGCATGGCTGGAGGTGCCTGGTGTTGTTTTCTGACTCATATTACAGCTCGCTGAAGCAGCTCCGTGCAGCTCCTTCTGTGGCCGCGGCTCTCATTCCTCTGAAGCCACATCAAGGAGCGCTGGCTTCCCTGCTAAACAGACACTTTAGCAGCACCGCCGCTGGGTCCCACCAACCTAGAGAAACAGAGAGAGAGACCTCCACCCCACAGGAGCACAGCCACACCACAGCCATTATGTGCAGATTCAATGGAATCTAATGTGGAGGATGTGGCTGACTATCTCAGATGCTGTTTATGTAACCATGAAGAGAAGAAGAGTGGAGAATATTGAACAGAGAATAGTGGAGGCCAAAGGCAGAATAAAGCCGTCCATTCTGTGCCTTTTGTCCAAGCGGGTGAACGCTCCTGTGCAGCCCCTCAGCTGCTCTGCACTTTCTAATGGCTTAATGAGCACTAAACAGAGCCATTATAGACTAAATGACCCTGTGTTTAAAGCTGGTTGAAAAATTGGGTGATTACGAAGTGATGATCATCTGTATAAACAAAAAGAGGGCTGTTTGTGCCAGATTTGGTCAGTGCTGTTGTTTTCTAGCAGGGTTTGAAAAGTTGGGGGGCTTCAAGCAACATGCCTGTGTGTGATCAAACCACCATGCAACTTAGTCTGACTGGAGTGTGAGTGATTCAGGACTACGCTCTGCTTATGCTCTGTGTTAGACTGCCCCCTAGTGTTGGCATGTTCTTTACCTCATCTCCCCTCTGATTCCCTCTCTCCCTCTGTCTTTATGCATGAAGTTATCCAACAGGTATTAGCGCAGGGGGAATCTTGACTTGAGTGAAACCAGCAGATGTGGTGGTGATAATGACTCTTTAAGTCCTCTCGTCCTTGGCTCGGGGAGTTTTCCCAGACTTCATTTGCTCAGTCAGCTAAACTAGTAGAACAACGAGTTCTTGGGGAGTCAGAGCACACTGTATGTGTGGATGGTGAAAGATGGAAAGCTCATGCTGGCAACATTTGATCCATCCCTTGTGTTCAACTTAACCGATGCACACAGGTTCTCAATAAGCCACAGATTTTTTAGTCATTGTTGAACTGATATGTCGACCACAGATCTCTTTATTTCCTGTTTTTGTCAGCTTGTAACTCACTGCTGTATTACTGGCTGTCTATGCTGTCAGGACAGTAATAACTTTATCATGCTTAAATTCACTGGAATCTGTTCAGTTTCTGTTTAATACGTCCACAGTAATGTTTTTCTGAGCACATTCAGAAGCCTGACTTGACTTTGTTTTCAAGATGTTAAAATCTGTGAGAGTGAGCACTTGGAGCATTGGTAACAGGTGGAGTTATCTTACCACATCGCCTTGAGTAACTCCATTTTGTGAGACTTGATACTTTCCCCCCACCAGATTTCTCAAGATCTTTTCCTCCTCTAAATTAATCTGACAGCTGTAGTTTTTACTTGCAGAGTTCACGTTCACATGCAAAAACTATGATGAGCGTATACTGTGCACAGCCACAATCACTGTAGCTTTAACCACAAGGTGCAGGGATTATCTGCAACATTAAAATGTCTTTTCTACCAGTGATGGAAAGTAACTAAGCACATTTACTCAAGTACTGCAGTTCCGTACAATTTGAGTTACTTTGATTTTACTTGAGTATTTTCATTTTCTGCTACTTCATACTTGTACTACATTTCTGAGGGAGATACTGTAGTTTTTGCTCCACTGAATTTATCTAACAGCTGGATTTACTGGCTGCTTTAGCTTGTTTCACATGAAGCACTTTTATAGCAACAACAGTGTATTATAACACTACACAACGTAGATAAAAATGGCACCACCTCAATCAACTACAACAATAAAATGCCACTAATATTTTAATTTATCACCAATGATGATAGCATGGTCATTTTTTCCTGGCAGTTTTTCTACATTGAGTAGTTTGACTTTTGATACTGTAAGCACATATTCCTGATAATATTTCTATTCTTCTTCATAAGTATTGTAAAGTAACTAATTGTTATGTAGTACTTTAGCACTGTGGTATTGCATCTTTTATTTAAGTTAAGATTCTGAATACTTCCTCCACCACGTGTTACTGTTCTTACAAGACTGCTTCTTCAGAATAATTCTGTTTTGAATACTTATGTACGTTTTGCTAATGATGCCCCTAATTTTTAGCTTCAGCTGGGTATAACATACTGCTTTACATTACTTCATTTGACTTTACTTTCTCCTTACTAGGAGTCACATCACTCAGACTGCTAAAGCCTCATATTAGCCCTGGCTCAACTTCAGAATACATTTTTTCATGGGTGACAGGCTGCAGATTTTGTCAAGGCATGGACAGTATGGAGTGGAGGAATAATTACAGCGACCCATAACGCTTTCAAGAAACATATGGCATTTGAGTATTGTATTAAAATGGACTTGAAAAGGTCCTCTCTCATCCCTCACATAACAGTGTCTCCCAGTGATTTACAACATGGGAGCTGGGAGGAGTTGAGATCTCTCCATGTCTGTTTCTTTTGTGACTCTGGCTTCCACTCACTTCCCCAAACTTTACACCCATTACAACCAAACTGCACATGGCTATTTGTAGTATAATAAATAGAACACATTTTTTTTACTAACTAATTACTAAAATTGCTAAAGTGTGTTAAAATTAGTAGAGAAATTGGAAAGGAAAGCATGTATGTTTCCCCAGAGAGCTCAGAGTCCTTACTGTACACTGGAAAAGATGATGTGACAGTTTCTAAAACACTAACAAAGAGATAATTATTATAAACCTGTTGGGATGTTAGAAACATTTGTGTGTGTGTGTGTGTGTGTGTGTGTGTGTGTGTGTGTGTGTGTGTGTGTGTGTGTGCTGTGAGGAAACTGGGTTTTTGATTCATGTCTTCTGATGTGACTGGAACACATCCTCAGAAGACTCAGGCATGGCTATGTGGCACTTTCCAACTCATTCATCTCCCTGAGCAAGGCAGGTTTCAGTGCATACCTCAGGCAAACACACACACACGCACGCACACATACGTATTCATGCATTAACAGTACAGTGCATGTTTAACTTAGCAGCTAGAATAGTCCCCCAGTGAGAGGTGTTGATAGATGGATGTCAGAAGGCAGTGACCTGCCTGGGTCTCTTCTATTTCACACAACCACATTAACAGGGTCATCAATCAGTGTGTGTGTGCATGTGTGTGTGGTTTTCAACATGCACAAGCTCCATATGTTTGACTACACCAGTGCTCCAGCATGTACATTGCAAGTGTGAATCCATATCCACTAGCAATACACGCATTAACAGCTGGATACTCACACACACACACAGTCTGAGGGATAGGGATCTGTGCTGTTGGCCTCCAGGACCTCATTACTGCAGCCAATCAGGAGACAAAACATCAGGCTGATTGGTGAAACCTGCACAAATAAACAGCACAGAGAGAGAGAGGGGATGGTGTGGGTGGGCGGAGACAGAGAGAGGTTGGGTGAGAAAGAGATGGGGGAGAACCAAAGAGGGAGATAGTGTTGCCTGAGGTGAGAGGGGTTTCTCTCTTGTACAGCTTAACCTCACACTGCCCCCTCAAAGTTCAAGTCAGAGGCCCCATGGATACGTGAGTATGTGCAAATGTGGATAGCACACACACATACACACACACATGCAAACACACCCATCAGATCACACACTTGTTTTTCTTTCCTTACACTTATCTCTCCCCCCAAATACACACACACACATACACACACACACACACAACATACACAATGTTCCCTGCAAATAAGATCCATCCAAACCTCTGCTACACCTCAGTAGTTGTGATGAATGAGGAAAATCACAGCTACAAATCTTATCTGAGTGTGTGTGTGTGTGTGTGTGTGTGTGTGTGTGTGTGTGTGTGTGTGTGTGTGCGTATATGTGTGTGTTTGTGCGTGTATGTATGCACGTGTGTGTATGTATGTGTATGTATGTATATGTGTCTTTCCTTTCCA
>JBBMJY010000003.1:19927013-19937632 GCA_037833715.1 Toxotes lorentzi
TGTGTGTGTGTGTGTGTGTGTGTGTGTGTGTGTGTGTGTGTGTGTGTGTGTGTGTGTGTGTGTGCGTGTGTGTGCGCATTAAGCCTGTTTGAACAGTGGGTTTGTGTGCTGTTGGTGTAACTCTCAGGTTATGGTGTATGATTTATACGGTGTGTGTGCGGTAACAGTGAACCAGCAGTGTAATCTGAGTGCTGAAAAATCCCCAGAGGGAAAGTGGCTTTTATACAGTCCAAAAAAAAAAAGACCCAGTGTGACCCAGATAGTTTGCAGCAGTGTACATATCATTAGATTATAAAGCATATAATCAAATATCATTCATTAAAGTGGGGAAAGCATGATTTGGAAAAAACACATCTAAGTCGCACAGGATATCCTTGGAAAAACAAACAGCAACACTGAATTCAAGATTTTTGTGTCCTGTTTCTTCTTGGTGGTAATTCACTGGATTAAATTTGTTTTTTGCTTTGAAGCTAATCATTCCAAAGCACGTCCCTACATTTCATGTCTGCTGCTGTATTTAAAGCTCCTGAAAACTTGGTTTCAGATCTTGAGTGTTTCTATATAACAGGGTGTGGTTTGGTCAGATTCGATTGACAGCGACCAAACAACCACCCGTCATGAGATTCTGATTCCAGTGTTCCTAAAACCTGATTGGGGCATTATAGTATGTGACATCACCCGTTACCACTCTGTCCATACAGAACCCCATCACTTAGTATGAGAAGAAGTGAGAATATTGGATTTAAAGGCTTTTAACTGGGATTTTCCTCTTAATCTCAGACTAAAACGTTTCTCTGCTTTTCATACTTTTGTAAAAGTTCAACCACAGGGAATGTTTTTTGAAACATATAAGGTGTTTAAAAACTGTGAAACTGAGAGATGTTGATACTGAGGCATTTTATCAGTTCAGTCAAATTCCTGAATTCCAGGCTGTGTCTGCAAAGCAAGAATGTGTAACTTTTGCTGAACAGCAGCCACCGAGGCCACAAGTGGAAAATACAGGATAATGGTAGAGTGAATTTTCCTCCACTCTCCATGATTATCTTGAGTATAGTTTCAAAGGCAAATGTATTAAGGTGTGTTCAAACAGAATGAAAGGAGGATTTTAGAAAACAAAGTCAATGGAAAGATGCAGGCACGGTCAGAAATGAATTCACACAGGGCACCATGGTGTGTCCACCTGAGTTGAGAATGTTTCTGCTTGAGCAAAAAAATTCATGCCTATCCGGGGGGTTTATGAATTCAGTTTATAAATGTACAGAGACGAGAGAAGAAGGAGAGAGGCTGGGTGAGAGCAGGGACCCCAGGAGTGAGGGGGACACTTCTCTGAAGAAGTGAAGAGTCCTAAAGGTACACAGCGATATGTAACTAATGTCTGACCATTAGGCACTCATACCAGACCAAGTAAGGCTACAGCAGCAAAACCTCTCTGGAGTCTTTGGAATTGAGCACCAGTTTGTTTTATTGCTTATGAATTCAACTTTGTATTAGTTACACAGACTTTGTTGAGGGCAGAGCTGGCACCACCTTCATACTCACTGCACCTAAATATATCCTAACTTGTATCAGTAGCCAGCAGACAGTTTGCTGTTTTCCCCACTTTGCCTCTACAGGTCTACTTGATAGATTTCTATATATCAATGGGAGCAGCAGCTTGAGACATTTACACACTGCTGGGCCTGATGTTTTACTGAGACCTGGAGTGGACAAACACACATACACACCACAGATACACACACCACAGATGCACGTGTACATATTAAACCCCAAAAATGGTTCATGCACGAAATGCAAGGATGCAGGCACACACACAGATGGATGTACACACTTACAAACACCCATACAAGTGCACATCTAAACTCACACTCACAAACAGTCCCTTAAGGTCCAGCCTGCTCAACAACCCCGTGCCAACACCCCCCCCCCCCCCCGTCTACTGAGTTCACAAAGAATTTATTAGCCGAGGTGGAGCCACATCTGCAAACCATTTCAGCTGTTGTTGAGTCGGGCCGGGCTGAGGAGAAGGACTGGACACTGTATCACCCCCCTCCAACACACACACCCACCCCCCTCCAACACACACACGCAGACACACACATATCCTCCCTGGGTCAGAACAACTTAAGAAGGTCCAGGCAGGAAAGAGAGTTGAGGATGGTGTGTGTGTGTTTGTGTGTGAGGAGGGACCAGCAGGAAACCCATCCTCCCATTTCATGCTCAGAAGGACTTTATTGTTGAGGTCCAGTGCTAAACCCCTCAAGTTCATCAACACCCCCCTCCCCCACCCCACCCCCGGCACACAGCACCCACACCCACCTACTGCTAAAGCAAAACAATAGTTCTTTTCTCAATGATTAACATTCAAATGGTGCATGAAAGAACAGGCCCTTTGACGTTAATATTAATGGATCTTATGCATGTGAATGAGACTCAGCAGGGGGGACAGAGCCCACTGGACATTTGCATGTTTCATTAATCTGCTAATATTTGTCCCTGGGTGGGCTGTGTGTGTGTAGAAGCATTTAATTTCTACATTATTTGTGCATCTCTGTTGAGCAGAGATGGTCTGTGAACCCACAAGAAAAGGAGAAAAACACTGCCAGAAGAAAAAGGAAGACGCAGAAAGTTTGGGTGGCCCCACTGAGTACAGTTATGTGTGTATATGTGGGTGTAGGTGTGTGTGTGTGTGTCTGTGTGAGCTGGGGATCTACAGTAAGCCCCGTGCACACAGACCGTCAACAGCGATGAATGGGCCTACCTGGTGAGAGGGTCCTTCATGGACACACACACACACACCCACACAGCCACACACACACACACACACATATCCACACACACAGCCACACACACACACACACACACACACACACACACACACACACACACACAGCCTTGCTTGCAAATGGATTACGCTGCACCGAGAATAGTCATCTTCTGTTTCATGTCTTTTATCCCACACACACACACTGGGTATAATCTACTGTATGTGTTTATACTGTCCATGACCCCCTGGATAATGGCAGCTAAGCAAGGAATGCTGGGAACAGCAGGTGAAGTGTCTTCTTTCCGTGACGTGGAGCTCTAAAACAGGGGGGCTGAGGCCTCACAGGCCTATAGAGAGAGAGAGAGAGAGAGAGAGAGAGAGAGAGAAAGAGAGAGAGAGAGAGAGAGAGAAAGAGAGAGAGAGAGAGAGCAATGAAAACGGAAAACAGACAGCTAGAGCAAAAAGACATAATTATAAATAAGCGATGTGAAAATATGAGACACTTTCAAAATAAAAGCTTCAGTAATCAAAAATTTTATTTCAACAAAGGATCAAATGACTATGTGAAGCGTGAAAAGGGTAAAGTGAAAAGAATTATGACCAGATTCTACAGTTCCCCTCATTTTAGCATCCTTTAACTTATTTTTTTAATGGTTCACATCTAAACAACCTGCAGCAAAAAGGCCTTGTTAAATCATCTGTATAAGACCTGGGGACACATAGACATTGTTACAACAAGAGACATGAGAAACAGTTCAGCTGCATCATCTCATTGAGCCAAGTGAGGGTCCCTTACATGTCATTAGTGATCACTCTTACAGGAAAGTTCAGTGTGCACAACTAAAGTAAGCACAGTAGGTCAAAGTTGAGGCAAGAAGTTGGTCTGTAAACTGGGATACATGTTTACAATAAACAGCTTGGGTGATGATTTTACAGTTCTCCTGTGTCTTCTCTCACAAATAAGTTTGGCCAACATGGAGTTTGTTTAAAATCCATTGGACCAACTGACTGCTCTAATTTCTTCCCACATAAAACTTTCTCTTAGCATTGTTGCTGCATTCCCAGATCTCAGCCGAAACCAAAATAAGACCCAAGCTGTAATACACCAGAACTACCCTTCAGAGCAGGAGAGCACAAAGAGAGTCATGTACAGAGGCACATCCTCCCCTCTCTCTGATCGCTGAGGGCAGCAGCAGTTAACCTTCTACAACTGAGGAAACCGCTGTCCAAACAAGATATGCTGCCAGTCCGGCATCCAGCTCTGACTCATCTGACTCATCTTCCTCGCGTTTATCACTGACACCACTTTCCCACAGCCACATCCAAAGCCATTACCAAGCAGCTTCCAGGTTAAAGGTCACAGTGGCAGTCTGGATCTCTGAAGTGGCAGTCTGGATCTCTGGTACAACATTCTTATCTGAATGTTGTACCAGAGTATAATTGCACCAATGATTTACACAGACATTCAATAGCATGGATGTGTCACTGTTACATATAAAGTGGTGCAGGTAGTATCATGTCTTTTATTGATGTGTAGCATCATGTTAGAGTGTAAATGAAGCCTGCGCCACAGAGTCGCCTTGGTACAGTTTCCTGGATTAATGTGTGAGAAGATATTGATAGTGATCTTCTCCATAATGTCTGAGTGTCTGCATGTGAAGATGCCCGGCCTTGTAAAAGAGTCAACACACTCAATAATTCAGTTTTTTTGGAAACTGGTTACGAAGCCTGCCAAGGACAATTTGTTTTCTGCTTCCTAAGCCAGGACTGTTTGAAGCTTAAAGGTCTGCAGAAGGCTGATCCCACTTACAGACATCTGATATTTGAGAGGAATAAGTATGAGAGCAGCAATTTTATCTAATGCCTACACATATGAACATATAGCAGAGATGTTGCAGGTAGCATGATGATGTAAATCTTATTCCAACGCCAGAAATGGTAAGAATGGTGTGTCGTGTTTGTAGTTTTTGAGAGCAGCATCAATGATTGGACCCTACATTGAGCTGAATGGTGCTCTATTCAGGCTTCGAACATTTCTGGGAATTTTCTACATCATGAAAGGCCAAGCCGCTTTCATTTGATGGCTGTTTTGAATTTCAGAATTGAAACAGCTTCCAACATTTCCGATAGCCTCTCTCTTTACAAACCACTGGTTGATAATTCTATTTGCTCCTTTCAAATGACAGCAGCTTGGACTTTTCTGAGACCCCCCCCAACCCCAAACACTTCGAGCATCCTAGGTTGATAACATCTGGAAGGATTTAGCTCTTAGAAATGCTTTATGTAAGTTAATTGTTTGCCTAATGCTTATTTTGTGATCTCACCACGCTCACTGGCTTGTGATATCCTCTGAATTGCCATTCAGTCCACAAGTGTTGCTAATTTTTCTCTGCCCGAGCATTTGTACCTACCCCATTAGATGTGATTCTCTTCTCACCAAACCACGGAATATGTTCTTAAATGACCTGTAAATGCTGGTTTAATTACAAGAGACAGAATAACAGAACAAATATAGACTGAAAGATGAGGATCCATTGGATGTGGTGAGCAAGCAGAGAGCTAGAGGCCTGATTTGGAAAAAAGGAAGACTGGAGAAGAAAGAAAGAAAAAGAGGGGGTGGATGGGAACAGAAAGCAGGAGGGCAGCATTCATCACATAAGCCAGCTAAATGAGTCAGTGCAGAAATCAGAGCTATCGGACCAGTGAAACAGACAGACTTGGCCAAGGAAACGGGAACACTGAGGAATAACACACAAAATGATAAGACTGTGTTTATGGCGTCTGGGCTGCTGAGTCATGTTGTTTCTTAGAACTGTTTTAATAAACCCAGAGATCAAAGTTTGTACATCTCGGTCCATCAGTGGCTGCACTGCTTTTCCATGATACTTTTTAAGACATCAAGTATGTGACATGCAGGTTCTTTTGGGGAAGCTGTTGATCACACATTTGTAAATCCTTCCTGATCATTGACTAAACTTTCTTTTTACCATAGGAAGGTGTGCAACAAAGTAAACACTGTAAAAAAAATGTGTTTGTGTAGCTAATTAGCTCAAAACATAGATAAGGATAAGAGATAGAGGTTTTGGATTTCATTTCCCTAAACCCAACTTTTAAAGTTCAGGTGTGTGTGTGTGTGTGTGTGTGTGTGTGTGTGTGTGTGTTTGCTGTGACTCCACAGAGGAGTCAGGCTGTAATGGTCCAGCTCAGTTTGTTTACACAGCCACCCAGAGACTCAGCAGGTCCACAGATTCAATAGGAGAGGGTGTGGTTTCTCTTCTAATTTTACACAAACTGTTTCAGCTACGCTGTTGGTTTAGTGCAGAGCCGGGGATGAACGGATGCACAGATAGATGTGTAGCGAGAGATATGAGTGTGTGTATGCATGTGTGTATGCCTTTCTGCCTCGGTTTGCATCCATGAGTGCATGAAAAATGGGTTCTGTTTCTACAAAGGCATGTAGAAAGTGTGCATGTGTGTTTGTTCTCATGCATGCATTTGTGTATACAGACTTATTAGTCTGGGGATGTACTTAAAGCAGGTCACAGCAGTCTGGATTGTTAACAGCAGACTGTACACACATGGACATATGATATATGTCGCAGTGGCAGTCATTGTGACAGCAGTAACAGTAGTTCAGGCAGAGTTAGTGTAAGTTTTTAATCCAGCAGTTGTGTACTTTTGTTAATAATGGGGATGTCTCTGTGTCGTATAACTTTGATAATTAACCATTTGACTGTGGAAATGCTGATGCTGATTCCTAAATGCTTGATGTTGTTAAACATCCAAAGTTCACATACTTGTCTGAGTCTCTGAATCTGAACAGAACACCTTTGTGATAGAAACAGTGATAAAACAGGAGACTGAGAGCTTGAATGTGCAGCTGACAAACCTGCAGGAATGATGTGATGCCATCATGTCAATATGGAGCACATTCTGTTTTAACAGCAAAGGGAGGCCCTGTCCAACTTTATTACACTGTTCCTAATAAAGTGCTCACTGAGTAGACATGTCTATAAAAGCAGGTGTAGTTGTATGAACAAACAGCGTGGCCAAAAATCTGGAGACTAAAACATTTACACTTGACTACACATGACTGAAACATCCTCCTCAAGTAAAGTGCTTCCTCATACTGAGCAGCTAGTAGCTGTGTCTCATCACAACCTTAACGTCAGTTACCTTTCTTCTGTCTTGTTACAACTACGTAACGTTTAACAAATATTTTTGTCACCTAGCAAGATGAACTGAGCCACATTCAAGCAGCATGCTTCTTTCTAATATGAGAAGTACAACTAATAACCTCATTATAGTAGTAATGTACAGAATTTCAGTTTGTTCATTCCAAGGCCTCATTGCTGTGGAAGGGTGTGTGTTAATGCACCCAACATATTTTCCACATTAAGTATTAGCCTATAAATCATTACCTATCAAGAAATGTCACAGCTCGCTCACTCTTTCGTCTCTGAATGTTTGACAGGGTTTTTGGTTCCTCGGTTTAACGGCCTCTCCTAGCTAGACTGCAGTGATGGCAGTAATTGAGTAAAAAGTGGGTAAATACACAGGTCAAAAGTTAAAGGCAAATATTGACCCACTGACTCGAGACCAGGTGGCTCGAGAAAACAGCTCCACAAAATGAGCAAGGTGAGTGAGGAGACGGTGAGACATTACTCGTGGAAAGTTTTACTGCTGGTTCACAGAACAGCCTTCTTGGACCATTTTCACAAGAAAAGAAAGTCACACCAAAGCTCCAACTTTCTTTGTTTCTATATCAAGCTTTCCAGCAATGATACAACTATTTCAAGTTCAAGTTCCTTTTAATTCCCACAGAGTCAGGCAGGAGGAATTCGTCTCAGCTCAGATGAAAATCGCTCTGACATTTACAGCACCTAGCAGTGCCATGCAGAACATAAAAACAACAGATCCTGTAGACGGAACAAAATAAGGTTCACAGATGAAGCAACTAATGTAGTCGCTTTGTGTAAAACACTATGCTCCCATAGCTTCTTCTCTGGACTTTCACAGGCCTCTTTTTGTTTTAATGGAGTCTCTTGGTGATCCAACATGCGCAATAATCACTTTCCAAACTTTTTTTTCTGAGTTCTTCACTCTGCTGGCCAAGCCTCCCCATTCCCTCTTAAGTTACAGCTGTCTATCTTTGACATCTCCATGGAAAAATTCGACCCATGAAAAGATTTTCAATCTCTGAGATTGGGAAAAGAACCTTCTTGCCTTTCATAGTAAATTACCTATATCAGTGTATGTATATCTTAGCTATATCTTCAACTGCTTGCTTTTGCTTCTAGTGAGCAGTCATTATTAAAACTCTTGAGTTTCAGCTGAGAAACTATCATGATAAAGACTCCAGGGTGGAAATCTAGAGCAGAGGCCATTTTGGTTCTTCAATGACACGTAATGGAGGCCATTGAGTGGTCCCTGGACAGGAAACCAGGGGCCATTGGGGGTCGTTGACAGGCGTCACTGACCCCTTTCTCCACTCATCTGGGGAGAAATCAGAGCCTTCCAGCTGACAACACAACATCTCCTCACATGCAGAGCCAGCCAAAGATTTGGTGCTAATAGCTGAGGAATGATGATTGTCCCCATGGTCGGGTTTCACAGAGGAGAGGTTTACAGACAAAGGACAGGGAGGGGAGACGCAGCTCAATGTCAAACACTGTGCGCATGTAAGTGTTTAGGGACAAGACTCCACAGGATTTTTGAATAAGGAAATGAACATTTTTCTACCTTCTGTTATTGGAAAATAACAGTGATTCAGCCTGTGTCAAGTTCAGAACACCCCATATCATTAAAACTAACATTAACTGTTGAGGGCTCGGTATTGCAATGTGCTTGATTTTTACCAATGTATAGGAAACTCAAAGACCTGCAATCCAAGCCACACTGATCAAACAGAATGCTTGCCTGTGTATTTGGTGCAGCCCAGTATCTTGAGGAATTACATTCATATTGGATGATTCTGCAGGTCACAATTTATGTTCAGTGCCATAGCATACCCTTGTTATATCACAGCCCTGCAGTAGACATTTGATTCTTTTTAATTAACCCTAACCATGATCTTTACCTGACCTTAACAAAGTGTTTTAATTGCAGAATTTTCTGTATTTTCCCTTGCTGATAGGGTTGCATTGTGTTTACCTCGAGTAACTCCAGTAGCCGTATTTACTGTTGCACTTGCATAAAGTTGGAACGCTCAACACAGATTTGAAGAAGACGTTATTAGATGCTCCTTGCCTGGTAAAATGTCAACATCTTTTGTTACAGATCTGAAGTATCTGAAGTCCAGACCACGATAACAGCTTTGGAAGTGGCTAGTAAGCTAATCTTCATATATAAAATTGGTGAAGTGCCCCTTCAAAAAGAATCCACTAGGGGGCAGTGTCAAGGCCAAAGCATCTTAATACATAACTAAACATGGGGACATCATGAGAAACATCCTAGATCACTTTATCTTCAAAACATACTGATGTCATTCATTAGAAGTCTTGTTGTTGTTGACTTTACTTAGTGATACGATGTCCCCACCTTTCATTAACATGACATAATGTTAATTTCAACATACACTGATGGAACATAGATTATCCTGGGTTGGCATGACGTGCCAGCAGACATGTAGTTACAAGTAAGTGTATGATACAGTTTATAGTTTAAATGCTTATTTGAAATGGGTTGAACGACTCAGAAAATGTTCTGCAACCACAGTCAGGCTCAGTAATACTTGTAAGTTATGAATTGAGACGACACAACTGTCAGTCACCACAAGACCCACATACACAAATACTCCTCTCAGTGAATCAAGTGATCAAATGACAGTCACACAGATTTGCCTAAGACCAGTGAAACCAAACTGGATTAATGCTGATTGCATAAAACACTGACATCAAGGACATAAAGGAGTGACTTGGATGTTGTAGACAAAACTCTTCTTTAGTTTTCAGACCGCAGTTTGAAAATCCGGATGTAGGTCAACGATGTCCATTTCTTTCTATCTCTGCATCCAGACCTTTCATCCTTCCTCTAGCCACAGATATCCTATAATTTCTGCCAAGTCTTCCCTTGGCTCCCATCCAGCAGACAAGCACAAACCTCCTCTCCCTCATTCCACCCAGCCATCCATCCCTTTTTCTTCTCCTTTCTGCATCTGTTGTGTAAACCTCCTAACTGCAACCACTAGGATTCTCATGTTTTTACAAGAAATGAAGTTTGACATGGCCCTTAAAGGTACAGTGAGCTGCGTGACCCACGGGTCTCCCGAAAGCTATTCAAACCCCACAGGAGCAAATTAAAAATGCATTGTCATTAATCAGAAGTGACGTCTGTTTTTTTCCCAAGTTCAAGACAGATTTTTCTTTTTTTTTTAATTTTTAAGTTACAAGCTTTCCATCCCATCCGTCCATCTCCCTGGCAAATCACGGTTACCACTAATCCTGCTGTCTGACTCAGGCCTGGGACCCTCTTCACAGGGATGTCCAAGAGGGAGAAACCCCATCTGGGCACAGGCAACCAAAACCACACTGCTTTATGAAGGAAGTGTGAAAACGTGCAAATATCTGGGTTTGGAGTAATGAGAGGGAATCTGATGCATAGCACAGAAACATAAACCCTTTTTCTGTGTTTTGTTCTCTTGCCCACTCCTTCTTTCCCCTCATTCCCCTCAGTGGATTACTGATTGTGCTGCCTCTGCGTTCAAGGAGCTGATAGTTGTATCAAACCTAACTTACTGGCACAGTTCAAAAGCAAATACCAGTGTCACAGTAGTCATGCACTACACACACACACACACACACACACACACACACACACACACACACACACACACACACACACACACACACACACA
>JBBMJY010000003.1:19937732-19976019 GCA_037833715.1 Toxotes lorentzi
ACACACACACACACACACACACACACACACACACACACACACACACACACACACACACACACACACACACACAGCTTTCTTTATTTAAAGATACGACAACATGCCTGGGGTGTAAAATTAAACTTGTTTAATCAACAAAGCTCTTTTTCTGTTGTTTCCAGTCACATAAAATTGTCCACAGATCCTCATCCAATATTTGAATTCGCCATCAAGTGGGGTTTAACATGCCTGTACTCCTGAAGTAGAGTCAAGTATGTTTCAGTTTCAACAACGTTTACATGCCAAAACACTGCAATCGCAATACAAATCAAAATACGATCTGATGTCTTGTTTTAACTCTTTGCAAAATGTGGTTGACATATCCTCATTAGTGAGTAGAATAACAACTCTGCAGACACAAAAGTCTTTTTAGTTGTTTTTTCGTCTTTGGAATAAAACCCAGAGTTATGGGAAGATTGATTTCAACATATCTTTAGTCACGGGGCATGCATGCAAATGTAGTCACAACAGATAGAAAATGAGCAAAATCATGCCAGAACTGTCCTTTAATGGTTTCCCTATGGGTAACCATTGAAGAATGACTGTATAACGATTTATCATTACCCTTCTAACAAAACTGCTCAGGCAACATGATGTGGATGTGACAATACCAGCTGCTAAAAGGGCAAGTCAGATCCATTAAGTTAAGATAAAAATCAGCGGTCACCAGGCTTTGTCCCTCAAGATGAGTCTGTGATAATTTACTAGTGGGAAACTGAGTGTCAACTTACTTTTCTAAAGTAAAGACGCATACAGAGTCTTAGTATTAGCTAGCATTAGACCACCCATTAAATAGAGACACTCACATAGCACAGGCCAGATTTAAACCCCAGTGATGAGAGATAAATGGAGAGCCTGAACATGACACTCACTGTATCAACAGGCCTGGAAGGGTCATCGAGGGACAGGGCTTGTCCTTAACGCCTTGGTTGTAACAGCAAACATCCAGCCAGACAATGATCTGAATCTGAAAGGCATTCTGGAAAAACACAGCTGACTAATGAAGGGCTAAACCCCCAACAGACCCTGGACGTGATGGCTAATAACTATGAAACAAAATGGAGTGAAACCTGTGAGTGAGTTCACATTGCGCTGCTCCTCCTCCTCTCCTCTCCCAACATGGTATATTTACTGCATCCTCAGCTAGTTTTGTTTAATATGACATACACGGCCTGCTTTGCCAATGATGCTGTTCACTGTTCTTTAGCTAATACCACTGCAGACAGTACTGCAATTTACTGCAGTTTCAAAACTTTACAGGGGGTACTAGGCCAAGTTGAAGATGGGTGTGGTCTGAGCAAGGGTGACGAAAGTAGGAGGGGTGGAAGGAGGAAAGGAGCCAGTGGCCCCACTACTTCAAGTCACTTCAGTTTCAGTCATTCCTGTCCACTCTGAGACATGAGGTAAAACTACGGACCATCTTGCAGTGGGATCACATGGTTAAGCATATTGTCTTGTTTCGCCAGACTGACTTCTCTCATGTTGTGTGTTCCATTACACCATATACACCAACTTGGCGCCGCAGCTGATGTGATCCCATCTTCAGATGGTCTCTAGTTTGTTTTATTTCACGACTTTGAACATGCCTGTCTTGACTTGGAACTTAACACAGGACCTCGCAGCCAAGACTTGAAAGTTAAATTGGAGTCTGATCAAAATTAGAATGAATTATATCAGAAGTTCAGTTCAGTTTAAGGCCTTGGGATAGACAACAAGAGTATATAGGTGCATTTCACATCAAATCCTGGTTGACACTAAGTGGACCATATTTTATATTGAAGAAAAACAATTGACCTCATACATGTCTATCAGCAAACTCATACATCAGTCTAAACCTAATATGAGATGAAATGTTCAAAATTACTTTCCTGTAATGCTGAAAAGGAGAATAGTACTCAAGGACTCGTTATTTTCCTCTTCACACCCTGTCCAACATACCATTTACTGTGGCATTTCTTAAGTGCCACTATTAGGTGCTATTACAAGGTGGATTACAGTATATCTCCCAACACACATGCTAACATCAATGACACTGTAAATGTACATACACTGCCCCACACACATGCAGCAGCTGGTGCTCAGGCCCCCCATCTGTACATCTCAGACACTGATAGACCCCCATTACTTTAATATGAAAATTACAACCACATGAAATTTCTCCCATGGTTCAAACATACAGCGGCTGGCAACCACACCGTATGGCAGCTTGTCACTCCGGTCCTGTTTTTTTTCCCTCCTCTCCCTCAACTGTAGATCAGGCACTTCAAGGTTTGCCAACCATAACACAGTTGGCACAGCATTTGCCCTCCCATCACTGCTGTGCACGCACACGTTGTTTCACGTCTTTCTTCTCTTTTTCCTCATCATCTGTTTATTTTGGTTTTTCTTTTCTTTTCCGAATGGAAATTTTGAGGTCAATTGGTGTTGCCTGTTCCGGGCGAACAGTTCCAAGCACAAAGGGTAGGATGAGGGATGTGCGGAGGGTTTAGGATAGACAGTAAGAAGTCGTGGGGGAAATTTAGATTTTTACCCAGCATTGAGGGAGCTTCAAAACAGCTCCCATGTGGTCTTTATTTCAGCTGAGGTTTGATGGCAAATGGAGCGAGGCGAGAGCTGGCTGGACCCTCTACCCAACACACAAGCACTGTACACACACACACGTACACACAGAGAGAAAGACGCACAAACTCTGCCCACTATCTCCATCCACCAACCACATCCACTGACTACAAACCGATACAGAGCAGAGGACTGCTCTTTCCCAGAGCCTGCTGCCAGTTTGGACTTATTACATTACCTAGATTTAGTTTATGACAATACACCAAGACACTGAGGTTTACAGGAATGTAGGACTGTCTTACAAAGCCATGAATATACACATATTGTAGCTTATAGTCATCCAGGGAAGGCAACTGAGAACACTTTCTCTTTTCCAGGAGCAACAGTCTGTTTCGCATTCACTGGGAGCTGCCAGTAGACTGTTGGCTACAGAGCAGTGCTCCCTGCCTTGCTCAAGGGCAAACAGTGTGGCTAATGACGGGAAAGAGAACGTTTCTCATTCACATTTTTCATCTTGCTGAAAAGAACACCCGTCTAGCCACAACACCACTGTGTCATACTCACAAGACAAATTTTTTGGGCATAACTATTGAGGGAAAATTCTGGTTAATTATAACTTGGGGCTTTTTTCGTAGATTTGAACATCATTTCATCTGTAATGATGAGGTTGTAGTCAACAAAGTAATCGCTAAGATCTGGGAACATGGCAATATCGTTATAAAAAAATTCCAACAAGGCACGAAACTCGAGTGGTCTGACGATCAGACAGTTTGAAAACAAACCAGTTATACATTGCCCAGAAACACCGTCTGGTCTACAACTACTGTAAGTTGTGGTTCTCTTCCAGTTGAGTTTGGCTAATCTGTCTGATCATCTACTCATGCATCTTGTGTGTTCAGAGACCCCTGCAATTAATTTGGTCAATACAATATTATGATTCCTGGGAGAAACATGGTCAAACCTATAAACCTAAACCTAAACCTGCATTAAATGCAGTAACTGATTATGACGTTAGCTGTAAACACAACACTGACCTAACGTGGACTTGTTAGCAGACATTTACTTCTTTCTAGATCCAGCACACACAGTGGAACATTAGCATCATCATTTGGGCCAGCTGACGTATACAAATCCAGCAATCAGTGTCCTTTTCAGTCGTTTGGTCCTGAGCAGGTAGTGTACAGATGGGTCCATCAGAACTTTTTTTACTGAAAAAACCTGTATGTTGCTGCTGGAAATACATAATGAGAGCAGTGAGACAGAACTAAAACGGTGAAGTTGTGGGGCATAAAACCAAAACAATGCACTGAAATAAAACACTCACAGTGCACAGTCAGGTGATAATACTCTGTGGGTTCTTCACTGTGAGAGACACCTTTCACATTACATAAGTATTTTTTCGATTGTTAAAGAGAAAAAGGTTGATGTACAGTTTAAAATGAGATCGTTGTGATAAATGAGATTTATCTTTTAACAGGACGCATTTATTATCCATAATTACCAAAGTTTGACAAAACATGTGTTCCCACCTGTAACGGTAGAATGGCTCTCCATAGAGCACATACCTTCACCAAAAGCAAAAGTTCCTTATCTTGCAATGTTATGGAAAGTGATAAAAAAAAAAAAATCATGGAGTCACCCCTGTAAGAGGATCTGCACTAAAATTTAATGTGTACTTCCCTGGCCCATGCCCTATCACTTCATAACATAACCTGTATTCAGCTTCAATCCTGACTCTAAATGCAAACCAGTACAAATTACAGCGAACATGTCTCAGTTGTTCTTTTATGCTTGCTGCTCGTCAGACTCTAATCCTCCAGAACAAATGTTTTGTTTCTTACTGCTTGGAGCAAAGGCGGTCATGGAAACTAGCATATTACAGATAAACACAGGAGGTGAAGCCCTCCTCTGTTTGTTCTGCTGTAAACATGAAAGCACTTTCATGCTGGTGGAATGCAGCAGCCTGTGTGTGTGTGTGTGTTTCTGATTGCATGTGTGTGCTTTCATGCATGAATGTGTATAGAGCTCTGTCTGTTTATTCTCCCCCTTGCATGTGTCAGCAGTATTGCTCAACCTTGACCTGTCTGCTACATCACTGCGTTGTGTTTCATGGAACAAACTGAGCTTGCTCGCTGCCATTTGTAGCACAAATGTTGTAAGAGCAACAGACGGGATGTATAGCTATTCTAATCTTGGCTGCTGACGGGAGATGTTGCTCCAAAGTTCAGCTGCAGCCAAGCTCTCCAAACCACTAAATGAAGAAACAAGGTGACAGTGGTTAATAGCAGCCAGCCAAAGTTTTGCTTGTCATTTGAAATAAATGGATTTCTGGAAGTTTCTTTAGTTTATTGCGGTGAACACATATCTAGCATTTAAGGCATATGGTTGTAAAGAGAGTATTCATAGAAACAACGGTCATAAATCCATGTGTGCAACTCTGAGAAAGTGGTTTACGATGCATTTTTTTCCCCAAACATCAGTATGTGTCTGTAGAAGACGGTACCATGTTTGGTGTTGTTGGCAGCCCCCATCCAACACCACTAATGCTAAAGGAGAAGGTTTGTGTTATTTTATTCAAATTTTTACCAACAAATGCACTGGCAAGACTAAAACCAGTAATGACTTATTATAGCTCCACAAGACCTGTTAGGGAGGGGGTCATGGATGGTTGGGGGTACAAATCATCTGACTCCCATCCTATCCCCTACAAACAGCGGTTCAACAGGAGTTTCTATTAACCATTGCCTCAAATATTCCTTAGCCTCAGTCACCCAGGTTAAGTTGCCTAAACTTAACCAAAGCTACAGACCCACAGAGGCACCAGATCAGAAAACACTCATTTACATTATTTTGGAAGAACTGTGAAGAACTGTGCTGGCGTACTTGTCCACAGAGCAACTTTCCCTGGGTAAATGGGCACCATCTCTAAAACAGCTGTCACACTCTATTGAACAGCTGTAACAATGAGCAACCCTCCAGTCTAGACGTACTGCAAGCGGCTCCCTCGTGACTGCGATTACGCTCTTAATCTCACGCAAAATGTCAATGATCTGTGCTAAATAGCTTGACCTATAGCCTCGAAACAAATTCACACACAAATATACACACATGCACTGCAGATAGGCCATTTGGTTTCCTTTCAGACATGGGAAAAGGTGTGGTATATGAGAGATTACTGGGATATACATCGATCAGGACATTACATTGCTCCCCAGGTTCCCACACACTGTTCAAATACACACTCAGGCACACACACACAATCATTTAAACTGAGCCAGATTCTCCCTTGGGGAGAGCTAACAACAGACCAGATGTGGCTGTAATGCTGTTTTAATGTCGGACCTATATAGAAACGTCTATAGGAACAACCTTCTTCACCCACAGCACGTTCATCACCTCATCGTCAGCCCCAGAGCCACCAAAGGGAAACAAATCAAATCCCTTGTCTGTGGATTAATTTAAGCTTCACTGCACAAGCGTAGGCAGCTAAAGACTGAGTGTAGCGCAGCAGTGCGATAGCATCACTGCGATAGCATCACTGCCAGACATTTGGATGTTTTATCTTTCTTAAAGTTTGGCAGTTCTGCTGTCTGCTGATAGATGATTGTTAGCATTGCTATGGAAATGTTGGACATAATTATTATCATAACAGGAGTCATGATGAGGGAATTTCCACTGGAGGAGAGTATATGTGTGTGTGTTTGTGTTTGTGGAGGAGATGCAAGCAGAGATGGGAGAGATATCCGTGTGATGATAGTGGTGGTTTGGACCAAATCATCATGCAGGTTGATTCGGCCAAGTCTCTCTTTCTCTCTCTCTCTCTCTCTCTCTCACACATTCCTCCCCTTCATCCTCAGAGCCTCTTACTCTTCTCTTCCTGCTCTTCTTCTATGACTTGCTTTCACTTTTGTCCCTTCTCTCCTCATAATATTATCAGTTTTATCATAGTTTCAACTGCACTTCTTCACTCAGTCACTCAGATGACGAAAGTGACATTTTTTGCATTTTGACCATTGAGTGTTGTTTATGTTGTGGAGGTGCTGTGTGTTTGTACATGCGTGTGTAACCTGAAGGATTCCGGTGCACCCAGCACATCTTGCGTGAGGGCCGGTCATGAGTTAGATGTACTGTGGCTTTAACTTTCACTGTTTTAGATCGGTCAGAGATAATGAACATCAGAAGGGTGTGCCATCTATGTCACCTCACGATTCGATTCGATTACGATTCACAGATTATCGATGCATCTCGATTAATCTTTTTTTCCCCACATAGAATGTTTCTTTTCTTACTCTGTAGTTACTTGTAAAATAATGTATATTCTAATATCTAATTCTGGATGCAAACGGGCGAGGTGTTGCCTCATATTTGTTGTGTTGCCATTGTACTTAATTTTTGTTTTACATGCTTTACATACGAATAGGTTTCGTCAATCTAGAGTGAATCTTGAGCTAAAGTAAGCTAGTGTAGCTAACTAGTACAGTCAGTTAGTGATGGCAGATGTGGTATTCCAGGGAGAGTGTGTATGTTCTTATACTCAAATATATGAGCTACACCTTTTAAATTTTACTCCTGTGAGATACTGAAGGGTGTTAAAACTAGAGTTCAAGGAAATTAGTGAATTTTTGGGAAAAACTAACATGTAAATTGCCTCTTTCTTTTATTTTTTGCTGCTAGTTGAGTACGTTTGCATAGTTGCAGAGCAGTGTAGCCTGACTGTTCATGTTACATAGTGCCAGAGTTAATTAGTTTTATCTGTGCACGGGGAGAGAGCATGGAAAATATATGCACCTAGATGTTACAATTATTTGGAAAATGTCAGGTCTGCAAGAAACTGATGCTGTGTAGTAAACACAGTTTGGGGTTTAAGCCACTATTCATAGTTAAAATGTTCATAACTCATGATTGATGTTAGAGGAAAACAACATTTCTTACAGGAAGATCTTCTCTTCTTTGTTATTAGCTTATGGTGGCTAAATGTTAGGTTTGTATTGCTGTATGATGGACACTACTAAGTTATTCTAATAATGTGAAAACACTTTCAATTGTGCTACTGTTACGCTACATTGTAGGTTTTACCATTTTCCCTTTAACTGTAAAGCAGACGTTAGTCAGACTTGCTGTATGAGTAACTACTGTGTCTTTGGTTTTAATTCTGTGAGTTGCTGGAACAGCTTTCCTGAGAACTGGACTCAGACAGACTCAAACTTCCCCTAAAGGCAGCTTCAAAACTTTCAATAATAATTATGGCGTGTTAGCAGTTTAATGGTTTGTGCTTTCGCCTGTGTGCTTCTTGTAACCAAGTGTAAATGAAGTCCTGAACTTCGTTTAAGTCTAATTCATGTTTAATGTTATTGTATTAGTAGTGCATTTTCTTGCAGCCTGTCAAACATTCTACATTCAAAGCTGTGGAGAGTCTTGATATGTAAAACACTTGGAGGAGCAGATTTGACTAAAGACATCCTACAGTGTTGAGATACATTATAAAAGCAGTCGTCGACGCCATCGTGAGACATTTTCCTGAACATTTTAATGCCAAGCAGTGTGTGTGATTTTAGCACAGCCCCAAAGTGAAATGAAGCCAAAACCATAACAGTGTTGATAAACTTAAAACATAATGAGGTTTCATAAACTCAGTCAAGCAGGCAATAGATTTTTGCAATATGTCAAAACTCATGACAACTCCAACATATTAATCATTAAGCTTTTGGCAATCTGGTGGCACGTTCAGGCAGCAACGCTAACTGCTATATCTGTATTTAGCTCTTTATTCTTTATCCAGTTGTAATTGTTTACGAATATCGACTGAACAAATTGCACAATAGTCCATTACATATTTCTGACTGTATGTGAGATCCTGTTTCTCATGCTCTACGCCAGGGCTCTGTGTATCATACTGTGAAGCGCTATTTGCCAATATGTCATCATCGATGTAACAACTAACAAAATCCTTAATATTTATTGTGCTGTGTGATTTAAAGTGGCTCTGATTCTGTTCCTGATCTAATGGGTCGAAGCTGCAGACAGCTTTTGCCAAACATTTCTGAGAGCTGGTTCCAAAACAAACCCTTGCAGACGTTGGGGTGAGTTTATCAGTGTTGTGAAATCAAACCCATTAACCTCCTCTTGTTCCTCCTCCTCCTCCTTTACTGCAAATGTTAAAGGGTAAATACGACACAAAGAGGGAGAGAAGGCAAACAGAGAGCCAGGACTCTGCTCCGCTCATTCACAATCTCTCTCTTCATTCTTTCTTCAGCCCTTCTCCAGACTGTGGCTGCACACACCACCAATACAAGTTAAAGTCTAACTGCAACTGAAATGAGTTTAGTATATAAATATGTGAGTGTGTGTCTTCATTGTGTGTTTTAACGTGTGCACTTATTTGTTCAAAACTGTAAGTCTCCAAAATTGTGCCCATTTACTTGAATGAAAATTGCTCACTGTGATCATAAGCCCCCAAAAAGAGTCCTCTAACTTTGGGGTTTGCTGAGGGACTTGCACATTCGCTCCCATAGACTTTACATTGAAATGATGTCACCCAAATAAAAGCAGCTTTCCTAGGGTGTGGGATAGTTTTACAAATGACCTATAAAACCTCCATGGTTTAGCAATTCATCGAATTCCACGAATTCATTATACAAATTTTTTTTTTTCAGTTGGAGGTCTCCTGTCAATCCAATTCCACTTTTAGAGATGTACATTTTTGGTGGTGGTTAAGCATTGGTGGTTAGTGCTTTTTAGACGGCTGCAGTACTGTGGGTGGTCACTAGGACAAACTGGCAGACATGATGAGAGGCAGCAACACATCTGTTCTTCTTAATACTGTATATTTGTTTGGACCCAGGAAAAAGGAGCAGAAGCTTGACCTGATAATTTATATATAAATAAAAACATAACAGCAGAACGGATCCTTCCACACCATGAATGTTGTAAAGTGCAGACATCTTAATAACTGCAAAGCACCATCCCTATACAACCAAAGCTATGGTTTGGGTTTCTTAGAAATGGGGTAAAAAAAAAACTTGTATCAACATGCGCAGGCTGAACAGGGCTATGACCTGTTGTGGTCAGTACGGTGACTGACAACACGTCTTGTAACAACACAGTCGCTCAGATCAGCCTCTGCGATGGGAAACAGTCAGCCAGAGGCATGAAGCTTAAACACGTTCCAACTGCTTTTTATCCTTATTTGAAAAATAGAGAAATATACAAAATATCAGTGCTGTCATCATAGTTCATATTTATTAATACTTTTCATTTTATTGTATGTGTGTACAATTAAAAGCAAATGTGAATACACAAAAACGTGACCCTCAGACCACACACTCAGGAACAGCAGCCAGGCAGGTGCTTTATTTTTCTACCTGATTAAACACTAAATTAAAAGCCCTTCATGGTCCTGCCTGTGGACTCATTGGCACACACAGCCTGGCTCGAGTCCTGCTACACATCCTGGGAAAAATCATCATGTATGGGACTTACACAATTTCCATGTTGAAATCCAACGGAACAATATTGATGTTTAAAAAAGTATTTCCACCCCCACATATGCACACAGACTCTCTCTCTCACTCTCTTTCTCTCTCTCTGGGACAAGGAGTTCATTGAGGGAAGAAAATATGCCTAAGCCCTCTTGATTGCTGGAGCGGCCTTTTCCTCCAACTCCTTTAGGTCACCTGCTGCTTCACCACACCACCACCACAACCACCAGCTCCTCCCTCTCGTCCCTACTCCACCATTTCTCTTTCTCTTTCTTTTTCTTTACATTGTTTACTGACAGCAGGCCAAGAATGTGTTAATCCACTGAGCACGCCAGTAGATTAATTGAGGGTGTTTTTCTTTGATCAGGACGGTGGTATCTGACGCCTGAAATATTTAAACCCAATCAGCAGTGATCAATTAGCAGAACAAAAGTTCCAGGGTCGGAGTTGAGGAGCAACAAGTGCCCCTTCTTTCTTTTTCTCCTCCTTCTTCTTCTTGTGTTATTTTTTCTGTCTGCTGATGATGACCCCCCGGCCAGCAATCAGGGCAGTGCAGGAAGGATTAGACAGACATTAACTATGATTAATGGGAAAAATAACAAGGCAGCTAAACAAAGGCTCCACTTCTATGGCATCTTGCAGCCACTTTGAAGAGGGCTTCTCTTTCTTGATGTCCTCACACACACACACACTGCACACAAACACACGCATGTACACTCACAAATGCATGTGTGCAGATATGCACAGATGTACACACAGATACGCACACATACAAACACACTCCCCCACACAAAACACACACTATTCCATCTGTGGGCCGCCTTTCACTCTGAGTGTGGACCTATAAATCAAAGCCTGAAGAAAGAGAAGGAGTCCTAGGCTTGTGTTTGTAATATAAAGGAGCAGAGAGTGTGTGCGTGTGTGCATACATGTGTGTGTGTTTGTGAGAGATTTAAGGGAAACTGTAGGGCCATAAACCCCCTGGGCTGAAAGAGAACAAAGGGCAGACATTCATTAATCTCTTTGTGCAGGCGTCTATTCTCTCCACTCCACTGGAGTACAGTCAGTCACACACACACACACACACACACACACACACACACACACACACACACAGACTCTGCTGCACCACTTCTTATATGTGACAACCTGCCTTTTCAGTGTATGTGTGTGATCTTAAATCAGTCCCATATGGAAGCACTGCCACTTGAAAAATGCATCTTAACTGATTATGTATTTCTTCCACTGATGTGGACTCATATAAATAAATGATGTGTGTGTGTGTGTGTGTCGTGGTGAGTGTGTACAGTGCTTCAGAGGGAGCTGGTGCTGCAGGCCAGGGAGGCAGGATGTTCCCATGCTATGGAGTGTCAGGCAGTTGGCTGGTCTGCAGCCAAGCCAAACCTGTGGCAGCTGGAAGGAGAGCAGCCCAGCACCGCGATCCAGTTACAATTTCCTCAATCACCAAGTGAGACAGAAAGAGACCTGATGAGCAGTCTTTCCTGTCTACCCAGAGATGATAAGATGATAGATCTGGGAGAGCAGGCTTGGCTGTGGGCAAACGTCCCACACCAGCCAAAGATGAAAGCTGCATTTCAGATTTCGTTCGGAACGATAAACTGCCAATTCAGTGTTTCCGCTTCTTCTTGTCCTCCCATCATGCCCGTCAGCCTTCACCCCTGTGGAAAAGGAGGGTGCAGTGAAGGAGGAGGGGATGTGTGTGTGTGTGTGTGTGTGTGTGTGTGTGTGTGTGTGTGTGTGTGCGTGTGTGTGTGTGTGTGTGTGTACCCCATATGGAAGCCATTCTCCTGTCCCTGCTCCATTCACTGCTGGGAATGTTTGGACATTTTCTGGAGACGAGTGCTGTGATGTCACACACGGGCACAGTACTGCTGTGTCAGGAAAGAGGAGGAGAAAGCGAGAACCAGGAGAAGGAGGGGTGGCGATGGTGGTTGGGGGAGGAGGCGAGCGAATTGCTGAGCCGCCAGTTTTTTCTCACCACACTGTAAATTAGCATGCTGGTTCCTTGATGGAAAACATTCGGGGGGCAACACCGAGGGGCCTCCTGAGATGGTAGAAATGTGAGAGAGCTGTGTTCTTCTTGAGTGGGGGCGCTTTGGGTTTTGGTGTCTTTTCAATTAAAAAGGCCATGAACAAAACATCTCCACGTCAGGGCGAGTCCCAGCAGAGGACCGAGACCCTGAGAGAGAGCAGATGAGCTCTCGAACGGCAGAGGCTGCTTCTAATAAAGTCTCTTCATGCTACCCCCCCCTTTAGGGAAAAATCAGGGGCAGTACAAACAGCCTGGCCTCAGACTCCACTGGAGATAATTAAGTAAAAATAGAGGTGCAATTTCCACTGGTTAATACTCCAGAGCTGTGGTGTTGTCCCACTAACTGTCTCTTGAAGTGGGACATGCTGTAGACCTCAGTCACGCTCTCAGAGCTTTATTCACCCATGTGGACGCTTTGTTGTATCCAGACGTAGACTTACAGGCCTCACCTATTGATTATTTTCATTCAGAAACATTTACACACCAGTTCCAAAAAAAAAAAAAAGTCATCCATCAGGAACAGTTTGGATCACATCTGTTCAAAGTCTCGAAGAGGTGAACTGTATTTATGAATGAGCTTCAGCTGGAAAAGAGACCTGAGCATTTTTAAAAACGTCTGTTTCCACCAGCTGACATGCTCTGTAGACGTGTGTCAAACTGCCAGCTGCTGCTCAGAATCAACTGAACTGAAGAAACTGGTCCAGTTCTTTTTGATGTGAGCTTCCAACATGTTTAGTAATGCACCAAATTAAGCTCTGAACATCAGAAAGTCCATCTTGAAGCATTTTCGCAGCACCATTATCTGCCTGTGACATCACCCCTGCTGTGGAAAATTTCTGTTCTCTTGTTTTGTATTACAGACTGAAAGAAATGCAAATAAAATATAGAACAAGTCTGAAAACACTGTTAAAAACAAACATGTAAATGATTGAATCTGTTTTACTTCATCATCAACTTTGCTTTCCTGAGACCCAGAGCAGGTCTTTCCACATCAAGCCCGTGTTCCAGTTTTGAGGAGGTTCCAGATTTTACTTAGTAAACTTGTCCAGAAAACTGGCCTCAAGTCAGGATTTGAAACAGCACTGTGAGTGAATCCACTGACTGCAGAATCAAACCTGCTTTGCCAGGAAACTTTGCCATTGTAAATACTGGAGTGATGGATCCTTTGGACAAGGGTATGTTAAAATTACAAATAATACAGAACACCGCAAGACCCGTACAAAAAGAATGTTGCGGTTAAAGTCTTTGAAGATGTAATAATTTATGGAGTAATTGATAAATTACTATCAATTTAAATTACTAAAGGACCACTGAGTAGGCAGTTCTGGAGCTTTTAGCAGTTGAACTGTCATCATGTGAGTATGATCCTTCAGTCATGTGAAACACAGGCGGCTGTATATTGAGGATATATTGGCTCTTTGTCTGTTTTCAAAGAAGATCTTCTTTACTTATGTTTGAAAGCTCTGGAAAAAGCTAGTTAGTGGACCTAGATTAAATTTGTAAAACTGTCAAACTGCTCTAGTCAAAGTCAGTGATGAACTTTCATGCTCAGTTGTCTTCTCTGTAGAAATTCTGTTAAATGAATAAACATAGAAGTAAACTGAATGGTTCAGACGTATCTGGTGTTTAATAAAAGGCCAATTTGGAGCTGACATTCATCAGAATAACACTCCCACACACTTTCTGCCTCTGTCACTCGCCCCCCTCCTCCTTAAGATTGTGGCGAGACCTGATCTTCTGCTCTCAGGTTATGAATTTGGACAGACAGGGGAGGTTAATGATGTAAAAAAAAAAAAAAAACACACACACACAAAAGAAGAGGCCAGTCTTTACGAGGCTCTACTGTATTGGCTGTGGCACAAACTCTGATCGTGTGGGAGGGGGTTGGTGGGGTCTTCTGTCACACACACCTAAATTTAAGCCATTCCCAGAGGCCAGGCCAAACAAAGCCTCAGGAAAAGGCCCCAGCTCTTGTGCGGTGAGCCAGCGCAGTGCAGCTAGTCTGAAAAACAACAGGAAACACATGTGGAGTGCTTGATACAGGGAGGGACGGCGGGGCCTGCAGAGCAGCCAGGAATCAGGATCCCAGGACTGAGACCCGGCCTGACCCAGCCGGTTCCCACTGACACTTCCTTATCCGCTGCGTTAGGGCAAAGGTTGGGGCAGTGGGACAGGCCAGGCAGATATCAGTGCTGAGCTCAGCTACAGGAAACAGCCTGAGCACGGAGAGAGGGATGGAAGAAGTGAGAGGAAGGGATGATGGATGTTTTTGTCTATCTATGGCGAGGACCTTCTGTGGCGTTGTCATGCTTACATAACAGATAAACACTGCCTCACCACTTAATGTTCCTGCGCAGCCATTCCTGCTTTATAGATCAACACAGTACATTAATATATCTTGCTATTTATATACAAAAATAACAGTTATACCAGCCAGCTGGGATTAAAGAGCAACACCTGTGTCTCACAGTGAGGTGGACGAGGATCATTCAGCCATGTTTGTTTAGGGAACGAGGTCTCAATTTTAGAGAGCGGGATTACCCAGTGACTTGAACAGAGGCTGAAATGGGGTGTCAGTGGAGATGTGTATGAGGCCTTGTCCTCCTCAAGCTCATACGGAAGAGATAGATCACTAAGACGCCCCCCAACACTCCTCCTCCTCATCACCATCATCATCCTCATTGTCTTTCATCTGTGTCTTTTCTGTTCTTTGTCATTCATCAGCAAATCAGACGGGAAGCAGGGCAGAGTTTAGTCTGAGTTTGGGAAGCGGTAATCTCCTTTTCCAGTCCATTCCAGCCGATGTCAGTGTTTAAGCCTGACACGGTGAAAGGAGCAGGCCAAGTGCTTAGTGGGTGGAAGTGATATCATTTTCTAAATCTGACAAACATGCATAAAGAGAGCTGTGAATGCAGTGTTTGTACCTCTTTTGTTTTCTTCGTACTCTCAGATTCTCACATTTTTTTCACATATTTTCCACAGTCCTATTCCTCCCACATGATCCTTTAATACTAACACACTCACAGTGAAAATGTTAACATGCTGATTTTTGCCAGATGTACTGTTTCTCAGGGTTTAGTGTGTTAGCATGCTAACATTTACTTGTTAGCACCAAACACAAAGTGCAGTACAGGCTGATTAGATCATCATTAGTTTTGCTGGTATTTGGTCATAAACCAAAGTACTGGACAAACTGAAATGTTAACCTGATGAAGGCACTTGACGAAAAGTTAAGAGATAACAAAAGTTTATTTTGAGGGGAACAAGATTATCTACTGGACAATCTACAGTATCTAACAGCTGCTGAGACATTTCACTCTGAACCAGAACTATCAACCTGCTGTCGACATCAGAGATGGATCAGGATTCATCCTCTGAGCCCCATGGATATCTGTGCTAATTTTCATTCAATAGCTGTTGAGATATTTTGGCAGTGGACTGAACAACGTTGCCATCCCTTGAGACACACTGCTAAAAATGTTGATCCACCCCTCTGGGTTGCCTTTAATTATTACTGTGTAGCAGCAGCAAGTGCAGCTTTTTGTCCACTGATTCCAAATCAGTTCAGCAACTAAATGCCTCACCTGAGTGAGTGAATTTTGATCTGTGGTAGAGTTAGAGCCCCTGAGGATGAGCAAAACTTTTGTCAGGCTTGTAGTTGTTCGTCACCATGTTCATCCATGAGTTTGTGATCTGCACAGTTGTATGGTAGCTGTTAAACTGTCTCTGCTGTAATTAAACTGCTGAAGTGCACACATATTTCTCCTTCTATTTGCATTGCCATCACTCTCTGAACTGGAGCAGAGCCGACCCTGATTTGCATGTAGTCCAGGAAAACCATGATAGATTGCAATCAGATTTAAGTCTTGGTCTGTTTTGCAAATCTTCACAAATTGTGATTGACTGACATTTTGCCTGAACCCTATCAAGCTGTGACTCATATTTTGATTTTAAATACCCTTGATATGTTGTGTGTCATTCTCCCTTTTATGAATCACTTTTTGTTACCGCTACAACCACCCAATTTCCCCACAGGATCATTAAAGTTTCATCTCATCTTAAAAACAAATACTATTTCTCTCCACACTGTTCTCTTTGCACATTTAGGTCGTGCTGTGTAAACTTTTGTGTTGTATGTGTTGACAGAATTATGCATCAGAGCCTCAAGTAAAAGCTCATACCCCTGATCCAAAATCATGCAGCACTCCTTATGAGTAAAACTTTTATTTCTCAGAGATTATCAGCATTGTCTCCTGTCAGAACACGACAGTGAAATTCTGCACTGCATCCAGAGTCAACATCAGGAGAGACGGAGGCAGTTTAAGTGGGTGTTTTGCAGGTATGAGTTCAACGTGCTAGGACGGACCAGCAAGAAGATGAGGAATGGGATCCAGTAACACACAGATGATCCAAGATAGACGTAAAAACTGCACATGTACCTACAAGCTTTCTATAGCCCCCACCTATTCGACATGGGAAGCTAATGGTTAAGCTAATTGGCTGGTTATTATATGTTGAAAAAAATCGATCACTTAGGTGCATGCTCAAACAGTGGGACTGGGGAGCGACTCTTTCAAATTAAATGAGTTTGGATAAATTTCTTCTTCTTCTTCTTTCTGTCCTCATTCGGCACACAGTTCAGAGGCAAAGCTATTCTGATGGTAATGAAAATAAATACAGGCCTTGGGAGTCCATGTCCATTCCAAGAGCTATTCATCTATGAAGCAACCTCATTCTTATATAAGAGTCCTTATTTGAATTCGGTTCACATCACAGTTTATTTAACTTGATTTCCCTAAATAGGGTCCTGATTGGGTTGCATAATGCCTTTGGGTCCTCAGTGGAAAGGAGGAGGGGGTGATGGGACGGGTAGAAAGAGGGAAAGAGGGATCAGGAACAGAAAAAAAGGGTGAAAGAATAATGAGAGGGGTGTTTTAAGTTCAAGTTTCAACTTTATTTGTCCAAGTGGGGAACTGGTTTGGTAATGAGAAGTTACACTAGCATTACATAAAGAGGTAAGGCAGTCATCAGTGCAAGGTGCTGAAAACAAGCAATGTAAGACAAATCATCACTGTCTTCATCATCACTCACATCTTCGTCATCATCCACATTACAATTATCATGGTGACCACGATCACCGTCCTGCTCCTTGTACACTGAACTTTGAAAAGCCAAAGAAATAAAGGATCCTCACACCAGTTTGTCCCAGCATTAGAGTAGTGATAACCAGAGGGTTGAACTGTATGGTTAACACATGACAATGCCTGGGAAGTGGTGTGCTACAGATGAATATCAAGAGCAGATGATTTTCATTGAGAATGTGATGGACAATGAATGATACCCCTCATCCCTAAAGGATTTTGGTTTTGGCTTCTTTCTCCATCTAGTTGTTTACCTAAATGAACATAAACTGATGCTGAGATCATTGAGTGGCTGAGAGGAACAAGTGGAGCGCCAGCAGAAAGTCTGTCCAGCTCGTTAGGTAGTTCCTGCATCCTTCTCTGAGTGCCAACTAAAGCATTAAGGCTGTGTGGTGGCCTGTTAGTAGCTACTACAGCCATGAACAGGGGTCGGCAACCTTAAATACTCAAAGAGCCATTTGGACCGTCTCCCACAGAAAAGAAAACACCCAGAGCCACAAAACCCTTTTGACATCTAAAATGAGGATAACACTGCATATTTCGTTTTTTTTTTTTTGTTGTTTTTTTTTTTTTACCTGTATGCTATGTGTAAAAAACTATTGTAGGTTTCATGAAATCAATGAACTGCTACAGAGAACATGAAATTTTATTTCTGCTTACTTGACGCTTACTTTCAAATAAAATACTCAATGTCTATTTAAATCCTCCTCGCATTTATGAAATAAAAATCCAAACTTAAATGATCCACCTGCAGCGAACCATACATGCCGTCTGCTTCTGTGTTCCGTCATCATTTTTATCATGATGTGTACTGGAGCGTGCAGTCAGCTGTCAGCCTGAATAAAAAATATTTCACTTAACAATGTTAAATATATATTTGCAAAATAATAATAGCCCAACTTTTCTCTTCTTGGATTTATCCATCGTTTACCTATCAGGGGTCGAAAAGCTCAATAAATCTTGCCGCTGGGTGTTGCACATCGGCGGCTGTGACGCATATTTTGAGCAACAAAAAATTAAAAACGTTTTATTTTAATGTTACAAGGTCACGATAATCTTCAAATTTAGAATTACATTTAAAAAACGAACGAACTAAAATAAAAATACATTTAAATTAAATACTCATTATTTATTTTCCAAAGTCACAGAGAGCCACAGCAGAGGGATGAAAGAGCCACGTGTGGCCACATGTGGCCAGGGGTGGGTTGCTGACCCCTGGCCATGAGGCTCAGGGGTAATTAAATCTCCTAGACCTAAAGCTGGTAATTATTTTTACCACCTGTGTTATTTATACCGCCTGTGTCATGGTACTACTTGTTAGCAAAGGTAATTCCACTGTCTTTAGCATTTAACTCATGAAAAAGTGTGGGCCCTTACGCTGATAAAAGTTGGTGACAGACCTCTTCTGTTAAAAGTTGCTCTTGAATAAACAGCTAAATGCCTGCTTTGGGCTGTACTCCGTGTTTGGCACCACTTAAAGAGGAAGCATTTCAGTCAGAGACACAGTCAAGAACTGACCGTTAAATACTACTGTTACTCAGTTATTATACCTCAACTCATCTGCAAATGCAGAGCACCCAACTGCTGCCAGTGCTCTCTTTTTCCCAAAGTTTGAGACTGTCACGGGATTCATTTTTATGTAAAGTAACATGGACGAATAGAAACAGTTTTTAATGTGGATCGGCCACATTTGGCCAGTCCTTGATCCATTTAATATGGTCAGTTTCTGTGCCAGTTTGGTTTATCACATTGTGGAATCCCTAGAGTCTGCCTGGAGAGCTAATTCCCCCTTAATAACATATATACGCTTTGAATCTTACTTAAATAAAATGCTTCACATAAGGAATAGGCCAGATTCTTGGAGCAAACAGCAAATCAGTCTGCAGTCTGGATGAATACCAGAATGTGTCTACCACATTTTCATTGCAATCTGTCCTGAGTGCCTCCTGGATGCATTAAGCTTTTTTTTGAGATGGGTTAGCTCTTAAATAAGACTGAGGCAGCTGACAGTTGGCTTCTTTGTTGCTTTGCTAACAAGCAGAAGTATGTTGGCCATGACTGTAAAATGTTTATCAACTGGCATAAGTCAAAGTTTTGAAAAAAATCTATTTTCTACAGTTCAACACAAGACCAAGATTTTAAAGGATGTATCCACTTGGATGAAAGGCCAGATGCAGAGAACAGATGTTTTATCCATTTCAATGTGGACATGGTTTTAGTTTGTTTACCACCTGTCAGCTGTGTGTCTGTTTGTCACTGATGCAGAATTTTCTTAAGAGGATTCCTCTCTGTGATCCCACTACTGTACCAGTAAGTTTAAAAAGTCTTCTGATTGCTTCTAGCTCTGAAAGCTCTGAAAAACAAGTTGCTCTCCATCTGCTGTCCCTGAAATGAGCTTTCTTCATTTTACAGAAGATTTCAACTACAATCAAATTTTAGACAATTATATATTTGTTAAGTGTTTCAGGTTCAAAGAGCCTGTGAAGAAATAATACTGCACTCCATCAGGACTTGAATCTATCAAAATAAAACAGTTGGATGCAAGAGATGAATTGGACTCTTGAATGTCAGAAAAGCATGTCCAAGAATTTGGCAACATCTGACTCACAGTACTCCTAATGGTTTTTAGAGCAGTATAATAACCCATTGTCGGCTTTCGCAAGACCGTTTCGATTAATGGATGTTACCCTTTTGGGTATTTCATAGTGTGTCTGCACCTGAGTAAAATATAATATCTTAAACAAGCTTCTCATGGCAAACACGGACAGGAAATGACAAGAAACTGGAGACTTAGCAAAGGCCTTCCCATGACTGCTTGTATCACAGAATATTTTTGCAGATATTTGGCCCCAAACCCTTTGCGGTCGGTACATCCAAAGTAAATTTCGAGCTGCAGCTGAGTGAAATAAAAACCCAAGAAGGAGTCTGATGATTTATTCAGAGAGATTTCACACAATGCAGACGCAACAACTGTTCAGTCAACAAAAACGGTGCACACACATTTCCGCACAGGGTGACCTCACGACCCCGAAAAGCACCATCACCACACAAAATTCCAGACTGGCCTGACTGGACTCTTAACACACAGAGACAGGTGTGTTTGGGGGGAGTGTGAGAATCCCTGCCAGTGTGATGACAATGGTGAGAGATCGCTGACACCATGGGCTTAATGTATAGTTTCCATGGTCAAGCCTTTTCTCCCACACGTCTCAACTGGTGAATAACCCTCTGTGCGGTGCAGCGGTCCAGCCGATGGCCCATCCGGATGCCGACGCGATTACCACGGGGATATTGCGGGTGGATTCCTGAGTGGCCACTGTGACATTTCAGGATTAATCATGATGGCTGATAGCATGAGCGCCTGTTAATTGCATTATCAATGGATGGTACTGTCTGCTCTGCTCGCCCACTCATATCTGAGGAATTCTCTCTCCTGGAACTGTCTTTGTGATTCATCTGTTCATTAATCAGAGTGGGAGTCAGATTACTTTTCATTTATGTCTGAAAAACTGTATAGTAGACATGCTAGCAAATATTTCAGATTTAATCATGTGACATTCTGATCACAGATCTGCTTCTAAACTGACTCTCACTTTGTTCATGCTTGCTATTTGACTGCATTTTCAATAGGTGCAGCACTAAGTTCAGATACAGTTTGGAACCCTAATCCTTAAGGGATCACTTTATAGAGGTGGGAGGTGATGGGCAGTGAGAACTATGTGGACTATGAGATCCTCCTCTAAGCCCTGGTGATTGTGGGATAAGACGAAGGTCTGCCGAGGCGTCTTAGTGAAGTGCGAGGAAGCATGATAAAACCAAGAAAAAAAAAACCTCATCTTCGCCTTTTCTCAACATCTGCAGCCACTCACAGTTTCCATGTTCTGGCTTGATGAGCCACAACACATGCTGGGTCTGAGCGAACACAAGAACGCACGCACACACATACACAACGAATCAGGGGCAACAGAGCTGGTGTGTGTGTGTCTGTGTTTGTGTACACTAGAGGCAGGGGAGAGATGTTCTTGGCCAAGGCACAATCAGGAATCAGACGTCTTTCTTTGCCAAGGACAAGTTTAACTCTATTCTGCTTATTTTTGGCAGCAGTGGCCCAAGTAAATCACAGCACTGCTTTATTGGCAATGGCTGAGAAGCTGCCACGGCCCAGCTCCTATCCGCTCACTACGTCAACAAGACTCCATGCCGTTTGGGGGGCAGAGGTCACATAGCTATACAACTCCAGGCCAGTGAAGGGGCACAGAAAGAGAAGAGCAGCAGTTACAGACTGGAAAAACTATTTTTTAAACGTCTGGAAAAAGTAAGACAGCTGCCCTTTTTTCTCAGTGACAGACTGAAGAGGAATGTACAGTAGATTATGATTTAAAGAGGATCATGACAAATAGTGGAATTCGTAAATATGTTTCTCAAGGTTTTCATAGAAGCTTTCACTGCAACTAAAGGGAAATGGTTTGCTTTTTTGCTGAGAACTGGATGAGAAGATTGGCACCACTTTCATTTCTGTATTGTAAATGTGAAGCGAGAGCCAGCAGATAGTTAGCTTAGCTTAGCTTAGTGCAGAGACTGGAAACAGGGAACAGCTAGTCTGGCTCTATTCAAAAATTTCTACCATCTCCTCTAAGGCTAAGTCACACATTTGTTTTTGTTTGTTTAATCTGTACAAACCAAAACCAAAAATTTCAAACAACACATTTCACTCATAGGGCGAGTTATGTATTAGACTACTTCTTTGCCAGAAACAGTTCCTTCTTGAAGTCTCGGCTAGCTTCCTGGAAGTCACTGCTCCCAGCCAAGAAATAGCCAACAGCAACTTGTTTTTGTGCTCCAAGTTCTGTTGGCAGTTTTATTTTTGGACAGAGCCAGGCTTGCTCTCCCCCTTTTTCAGTCTTTATGCTAAGCTAAGCTAATCTTGATTTTTAACGAGACATATTACCCGAAATGCCAAATTATTCCTTTAAAGTTTCTGTTTCTGTTGAGCATGTTTCTACACTAATAAAAGTTATGTAATGGAGGATCATCCAGGAGGTTACACTAAAGACAGCTGTGGTGTGTAAAGTGGTCTGGTGGTCCTGGGAACGAAAGACCAGGCTCATACTGACACAGAAATACACACACAATAATGTCATTTAAAGTGTGAGACACAACAAATCCTGCGAACAGTTCAAAAACAGTGTTGTGTCTGGGATTGAGACGTTGGTGGGTAGGCGTAGAAGGCCATTTTGGCTCTGTCTACCCTCAGTAGAGGAGTGTCACCACTACGATTCATGCGAAGCTGTAACCAAACCTGCTCTCAGGGGAGCACTGGGCAACCACTGCTTCAGTGTGTGTCACTGTGTGTTTGCATGTGAGGAACGTGAGAAAGTGTAGAAGAGCCCCAGAGGTTCAGACTTACAGACCAGAGGGGTAAAATACACAGAGCAGGCCAGACTTCACTCAAACACTGTGTAACATTCAAATAGAGAAGTTACACTCACCAGACCAATGAATGTGTAGTGGGGCACTGTTGCACATTGTCCGTTCTGTTGGACGTTTGTATTTCCACTGTTGCACTTGCGTTGTTCTGTGTTGTAAATGTCATATCAATTTCTCAAATGTAAGAAACACATTCCACCTATGAAAAGAACTTGTACATAAAGTTTTTCAGATTCTTTTTTTTCTCTTTTCTCTCAGTGAGAGTCAAAAGGTCCCAAAAAGGCCTTCTCACTGTCCTGCCAGGAGTTAGGTGGGAAGGTGATTAGTTTAGCTTAGCCTAAAGACTGTAAGCAAGGGAAAACGGTGAGTCTACCTTTGTCCAAAGTTCAAAAATACACCACCTCTACAGCTCAACAATTAGCTCTAACTTTTTACTGTTTCCAGCTTACTTGTTTTAACACAAGAATCTTGTAAAAGTGTCTTAAATATGGACTTGATGAGGACACATGTTGCTATTGTGCTAATACTGAAGCTACAAGGCCGACAAAAATGTTAGCATCCTCACAAGATGATGATCCATGTATAAGACATGGAAATAAAGCAGCAGAATTATTGTGCTGAAGTGTAGACTTATCTAGGCCTAGTGCTGATAGTACAGTAAGGAAAATACATGTCATTTTAACATCGCCCTGTTTAGTTTACATTCTTGTTTGTATTTTTGAACAGTCCTAGGACTGTTCGGGCTCAGAATGAGGACTAACTCTTGTGGTTGATGAACTTATTGCTATCTTGGGTAACCTAATTAGCTGGAGTGTAAATTTCTCCAAATCCAATAAAAAGCAGGACAGAGTCACGTTAGCTTTAACTCTTAGCATCCAGGATCCTAACTGTGAACAAGGCTTTTTTTGACATAACCTATAATCCACAAATATAAATATGCAGCTAGTGATGTTTTAGAGAGTTAGCTGCTGCAGAGCTGATTCCATTGTGTTGTAGAGGTGTTGCTTTTGTTGTGTCCACCCCTTCAGCAGCAAGGCATCAAACTCTGAACAGCCATGAAGGCACTATTTTAGGCCACTTGAATTCTTGAATTAGAGCTCTGTCCTCAACTCCAACATTACAGAACTTCAGGTCTTGAAACAATAACACGCACATACAAATGAGCCTGATACATGGCTGATTGAGAGGAAGGATGAATAACAGCCTTGTGTTTGACGTCACGGCGTCGGCCTTGAAAAGAGCCAAATAGGCCTCCATTCATAATCGCTAATCATAGACCTGTCGCCTAGCAACGGCAACAAAAACACAAGTGTTGCGGAACAAATTAGACAACATGATTCAGTGAAAATTCATAAAAGAGGACATGAAGCCCTGGTTGGTGAAGGTTTGAGTCATGAGCGTCGTCATGCTGCACTGAAGAGCTTCAATACAATTCATGAACACACACACACACAAGTGGTGTCATTAGGGATACAAAATCAATCAATACACTTTCACATGCTTGAATATGCATGTGTTACACTTATGTACATGTTCACACACACACGTTCTCTGTTTCTCATGAGCACACATATCTCTGTATACTGTGGAGTGCCTTTACAACTCCCTGTGGAAGAAATCCCTTTATTAGTGGCCAGTAGCCCGCTGGCTGGCTTTAAACCTGGCAGCGTCTGCCCCGGACCCAGAGAGAGCGGAGTGCAATCTATAAATGTGATGATTGTTGCCCTGTGTTTTCCCCTGCGTTGTGTAAAAACCAGCCAATGACCTCCCTATTTCCCACCCTGGCACCAGTCTCAGCATCCCACTGGCCCCAGAATGGCTCCTGCAACAGAGCCGTGAGCTCCAGTCGCCTACACTTAACTGTAATCTCAGCGACGTTATTGGGAATTCAATAAAAATAACAGCCGCTGAATCTTTCACCTAAATTATAGGGTTGAGTGTGGGGCCGATTCAGGAGGGGTGGGGGAGGTTGAAGAGGTATGGTGCAGGGGTCTTGATGAGTAAAAATAAGGGATGGGAGCAGGGGGGGATGTACAGGCCGAACTATGAGTTATGGCCACAAACTGACCACTAATGGACCAAACTCACACTCCTCTGTGATTTGTGAGGGGTGAGGGGTCGCCCCACAATTCTTGGTCCCCGCTATGAATCCAAGAACCTCGCAACACAACCATTTATTTTCCTCATCCTTCACTTACTTCCTCCATGCACTAACACAGCGTCTCTCAACCTGGGATTCATGATCCCTAAAGGAGTCGCAAGATGATTCATGGAGTGTGAAAACATGGATCTTTAATTTACAGCTACACAGCTGTGTGATTAAAGACTTTTTCCACATGAAATTAGGGTTTGGAGCCTTCAACCTTCCAAAATTAATCAAATTAAATTGCCTCGAAAAGGGAATATCAGATTTGATGTTGCAAAGTTACATATGCGTGTTCACATCCACAGTCAGGGACTGTGAGCCAGGCTAGGCAGATGTACAGGTTTGATTTGGACCAATGTTGGCCTTACTACAGACATACTGGCGACAGGCCAGTATTTGATTTTGAGTCTTGTTTTCATAGTTTTGGTCATCATTTCCATCAGTAATGATAACATTATACTTGCAAAGTAATTGCTGAGATCTGGGAACAAGGCAACATTGCTCCAACAAAGTCCAACAACAGAGGAGGAAATGTGCATTCAGATGATCAGACAGGAAACAGCAAACAGTTTAGCCAGATCATCTAAACCACTTTCTTTGGAGGTAAGACTGAAAGTGAGCGTGCCTAAAATAACAGCAATTATCTCTAATTTCACAGGAAAAAATTGTGCTTGAACAACTTAGTAGAGTTGTTTAAAGTTGAAGCATAAAGTCAGTCTATTAACTGTGATGGAAATTCACAACGGGTGTTTGGGTAATTGTTCAATTTATATGAATTATCACATTACTTACTGTAATGTTAAACATAATGATACTTGGTATTTACATTACAGTTACTAATCCCAGTAACACTACATTGCTTAAGCAGTCTAGGGGTCAGCTTCTTTGCTGTTTTAGCATGAGTTTGACTGGTCTGGGTAAGCTTGGTGTGGTGGGGGGAGGCAGCTAGCCTCTGCCAGGAGAGTGCACCTTCCTGTAACACAAGGTTGTCTTATATACACATTGTGTCTTCTTGGCTGACTTGTTAAAATTAGCCACCGGTAAACCCACATTCAGGAGTCACCTGGTCTTGTTCACAGTGAGAGTGTGTAGTCACCGGGTTAAAGCTAGCCATTGATGGTGGGTCAGTAACATCCAAACTCCAGACTGGCTGCTTGGAAAACCGTAATGTGTAGCTTTCTGGTTATACATCCAATAAATCCTTTAATTTAAACAACCATACATGTCATTTACCCCCTCCCCCAAGACAACCCATAGGAGTGTACCAGCAGGTAGAATTACCAGACCTTCATCATCATGGTAACAGCAAACATGGGTTGTGGCAGTCTTCTGGTTTGGTTAGGTTTAGGCACAAAGACAGCTTGGTCAGATTTAGAGAAAGATCATAGTTTGGTATGGTAAATAAGTGCTTCCTTAAGGTTACAGGACCTTTGTTGTCATGGTCACAACAATAAACATACAGTTAAGGTCATGAAATGCTCATGGCTAACAGAAACAATAATTACTCTTGGTAAGGAACAGGAAAAAACTGTGCTCTCCATTGTGAAAGTCCTGTGTTTTGTGGACTCATTGATCCACCTAATCTCCTCCTGCAGCACAGACGACCAAAAGGGTTGTTTTGATAATGGAGGACACTCTTCTACATCTGTTAAATACAGAAAATGTGAAGTGTGGGTGTGGAGGGTTTGGAGTTGTTTAAATGGACCTTTGATGGAGTCGGTCTGAGTTACAAAAGTAATTTAACTTTGCTGTTTTTCAAAGTAATTGCACTGTAATTACTTTTTCAATACGTAATGAGTGACTGATTAGATTTTTCAAGTAACTTGCCACTTCAGTGAACAGTCAATGCACAAAATTAATCCCATATTCATTTTATGCTTTTTGTGAGTATTAAACTACTTTTCAGGGATGAGCACCAACTTGGCTGTGACTGATTTAAGTAACCTCTATGACCCCTCATCCAGGGGTCCAGCAACATGAGACTCCCACCAGACCAGCACAGGGAGGGTGTTTAATAGTTGGGTGGAGGCTTAATCATTGGACACAAGGATTTCCAGAAGAAAAGTTACAACAGCTCAGCTGGGAGACATAACAACAGATGAGCTTAAACTGTAATGATCCCTGTGTGGCCTCTGAGTAGTCAAGGGTAGCCGTTAGTCATAGATACAAAATTATTATGTTTTTAGGAGAGAAGCAGATATTTAAAGAACTACAAGAACCATGAGGAAAAGTAATAAATGCATGAATGCAGAATATATGTAAGATATAGATTTCCATATGTGCATTACAACTGCACTGCAATCCATTCGGTCCACACAACAGCTCGCTCAGTGACGCCATCTCTGCTCCTCCTGTCTGACGAGAAGCCAACAACTCAGAGCAGCCAGCTGTTTCTTATTTTTCTTCTGCACCCCCTCCCCCACCAAACCGCCCCCAACCCCCATCCAACCCTTCCTTCAGTCTCTACTCCATCAGCACTCCCTCCATCCAAATATCCAGCCCACCTCCCCTCCACGAGAGCCCACCTGATATCCAGATCACACACACACACGCATGCACACAGGAAGGGTGGAGGAACTCAGAAAACATATGATTGGTCTTTACCCATGTTGGAGGCTGGAGTTGATTTGATTGGCTTGTGGCCTACACACACAATACCACTCCTACAGAAATGTGAAATTCTCCCCAAACAATATATTCTGTTTGCAGTTTAAAAGATGAACTTGGGAGTTTGTGAGTGTGTTTCGTGTGTTCACGCTCTCATACAGATGCTGACTTTTCAGTCCACTAGTATACGCAGATTTAGGTGGGTAGCTCGACCTCCAAGGTGTCAACCATTTGCCTCCAAAGTGATAGCGTTGTGAGGGTCAATACACACACAAACAGAAACTGTGCAATTAGCTCCTGACATGACCAACAGTGCTTAGTGCTGTTTTCCCAGAGTTTATTGAGTAAACAGCACAGGCAAATGAGGAGACAGCAGCAGTAAAAGGCACACACATAACTGACAGTGCCTCTCTCTTTATATCGCTCACTAACTCGCCCTCTGGTCCTTAAATAGATTCTCTTTATATCTAAATATTTTTCTTTTTTTCACACAGGAGATGATGGAATGATTCCTCAAATTTAAACCTGTCAAAATAAGTCTGTGAAAACGTATGCGTGCATGTGCGCGTGTGCGTGCACATGGGAGCACCAAGTTATGCTGGGACCATCTGAAGTTAGTAAAGTTAGCAGTTTCTCACACATTAAAAGTAATCGGACGTAACACAGGAACTCACATTCGCATATTTATTCCAAAAGGACTCCTTCATCCACCAAACGTCACACAGTTTTTGCTTTTGTATGTGATTTTTTAACTTCATGCATGTGTGCTCACACAAACATAACCACAAAAAGCATCTTTGTTCTTGCCCTATCTGGAGAGGGCGAAAGATAAACATGCATTCTTTTGGGAGAGATGAAAGAGAGCTGGAGTGATTGTGAGGGAGGAGGAGAAGGTAGAGGGCTGGTGATGATAAGATCTGACCCTAATTATGGGGGTGAGATAGAGCTCCATATTGGAAGGGGGGAGGGTTCGGGCCTCTCCTACAGACACCAAAAACTGCTCTCAGATAGCAGGATGACACAGTTGTTAATCTGGATCTGGGCATCACAGAAACTCCCATGAACTCTGAAAAGTTTTACCAGAGATGTGAACACGCATCATATTACATTTAAATGGGACCAGAACTCTTATTAAAGGAATAATTGCATGTTTTGGGAAAGACAGAAACTCACTTTCTTCTTAGAGTTAGATGGAGGTAACAGCTGGTTAATTTAGATTAGTATAAAGACTAGAAACTGGCTCTATCCCAAGATATTTTCTTTAAAATCCACCTAAAACAATTCTTATTAATAACTTATATCTGGTGAAAGGTGAAAGACTAAATGTTTCCCTCTGCTTCCATTATTTACGCTAAGTTAACCATCTCCAGCCTAATATTTACCATACAGACAAGAGAGTGGTATCAATCTTCTCATTGCTCTCTCAGCAAACAGGTAAATAAGTGTACCGTGAGTTTCACTGTGAGTGTGAGATTTAGTGTCCAGTGACTATTGATCTACTTTTGGATTGAAAGGTGTCGTTCATATTTATAGATGCTTCACTATGGTTCAAATCTCTCTCCCCAAAACAATCCATACTGTTTAATAAGTTTGATTTCCCTTTGATAATTAGTTCAATGTGAGATTACGTATTTTCATCTATTTAAGAGTTTGAACTGACTGAATTTTTGTCTGGTCACTGAATGTTCCCTCAGGATCGTCTAAAACACAGCTGGTCAGCAGGTGACGCAAATCTCCTGGTGGAAACTTGGCAAGATGCAAGAATTAAAGTGCTGATAGATGAGAAGTTCAGACTACATTGTGTAAACTATTGATTTAATGGCTGAACAAAGCTCAGACAGTGGATTATTTATCTGTGCATGTCTGAAAGTTTTTCTCTGTGTTATGAATGTAGGTATATTATTAAAAAACTGTCTAATAAGCCATCAGGTCTTCAGATTTAATTGTTAATAATCATTAAAAAGTGGTTTATACAACAATACAACAAAGTGTGAAGTTAAAGTGCTGTATTAAAAAGTTGTTAATTGATGAATTTTGGTCCAGATGTTATGCAGCTGTTTTCTGGACGTTAAATGGTCAAAAGGTCCGAGACTTATGGATGAATTACATATCGAGCTAAAAAGACAAATCAAGTGTCATCCTGGAAAAGGATGAAACAGAAGTCAAGGGATGTTTGACACTGTGATCCTAAAGCTACTCTTATTGATAACTTAAAACAAAAATATAAAATATATGTAGTAAAGTTTATACAAAGTATTAATAATATCTAAACTGTTTTCATCTCATAAACCTTATGGTACCTTAGAAAGTGACACAAAACCTTTACATGTAGTACCCACATCTTTGGGGACAGACAGTAACTGGACAAATTAACATTAAGTGAAGCCATCATATTTATCATCATATTTGGGTTCATTGATTATTTTGAGCCATGTCTGTGGCCACCTGACAAGTGTAAGCCCAATATTCACTCTCCTTTCTGATGAGTTTTGGGTCTCCACCAGCTCCTGAGCAAAACATCTGGCTCTTTAGCTGTTAAATGTTCCACTGTGTTCACACGCTAGTTGCTAACCATGTCTGTCTACACTCTGGTGCTGGGCAGGTAGTGTACAGAGAACTTTTCCCCTGAAAACAGCTGCCGGCTGTAAATAAAACCAAAACAAAGAGCTGAAAGATGCTTGAATGATCTGTGGAGCTTCAGAGTTGGATGATGGTTCTCCCTGGATTCCTCCCTAGGAGCAAAATCTTGCACAATACACAGTCATTTCATCCACTGCTGATATAAAAATATGGAGCAGCTTTAATATTTGGTGTCAGTTCTTGGTATCCTCCCTTTTTAACCTCAGCTTGCTCATCTTTTTACATTGGTGCTAAGTCCTCAAACACAGTGATTTTAGATGTTTTTAATGTAACTACATTGTCAATGTCATTTTAATTCACTGGCCTTATACTAATGGCCTGCATTGTTAACAGCAGTGGATGGATCAGCTCGGTGCTCATCAGTCCCATTCATGTCTTGATGTGTAACACTTGGCTCTAAAAAGGAAAAACTGTGGTGCAGGTAATATATTACCATGCCACAACCCAAGGCCTCATAAATCACACAAGGACCGATCCCTTACTGTAAAACACTCCAAGGCACATTGTATAAAAGGAGTTATCAACAGCGGAGGGAGGGTGGGGTGATGTTTGGATGGTGTGTGTGTGTGTGTGTGTGTGTGTGTGTCTGTGTGTGTGCGTGTGTTGGGCATGGGGGTTGAATGGAAGAGAAACGGATGGTGATAAGACTGAAATATCTGAGCAGTGTTTACTTTAAGAGTTAGCAGTGCTGGTTGTAGTCCAGGCCAGCTGAGAGCTGTCTGCAAAATGAGGAATCAGGGAGGAAGAGTGTGAGTGTGTGTGAGTGCATGTGTGTGTGTGTGTGTGTCCCTGTTCATTCCCAAAGTATTGTACAAAAGGTCAATGGGCTAAAGAGGCAAGTAGCTTGCATCATATACAATAAAAGCAGGAATGCTTTAAATCTGGCAAAATCTTTTTCTATGTTTGTCTCTATTCATCTCAATTTCTTGTTCTTTCCTTCGGTTTCTCTGTCCCTCTCTCTCTCTCTCTCTCTCTCTCTCTCTCTCTCTCTCTCCTCCGTAGGGACTTAATGTGGATCAGTGTGCCCTGTTGCAGCCAATCACAGCCATCCTGAAGCCTTTTGTGCCAAACGCGAGTGTGTTTTTTGAGTTATGTGTCTTCAGTGGACTGCAAAATCTAAACACACGCATGCATGCAAGAACACACACACACACAGCATATAAATCAGATTCTCGTGATGTGTATCATATTTTCGGTTGTTGGATAGACACCATGTCTATCCCTGATGTCAGCCAATCAGTCTCTTTCATATTTAAAGTTATTTTATTTAGGTTGTTAAAAGCAAAGTAAAAAAGTTTTTTCATGTCACATTTACATGCATTTAGAATGAGTGAAAAGCGAACTGTTCCCCAGCGTGTGTGTGTGTGTGTGTGTGTGTGACAGCTGAATTGTTAAAAACAGGAGTGTATCTGTTCTGTCAGAAGGCAGGAGTCAGAAGTGTAGTGAATTCAAAAAACTGTAGCTGAAGTCATTTAAAGCTGATAGAATTCAAAAGTGAATTGATTTAAGATGCAGGGTGAGAACTTTAAGATGTGTGATTGGATGTTTCTTGCTGAAATGCACCTTGAGAGCGGTATTTGACCTCTCACCTTATGCTCCCATGTGCAGAAGCTTGTACTTTCAAAGAGCAACACATTTTCTAACAGAGTTGTTTGTGTTTTGTACTGATGACTCAGTTGGGAGAGTTTCATTCCTATCTGAACCATAGAGGTGTTCTAACTGTCAGTCAGGAACCATTACCAGTGGAGAAAGTGAATGGGGCTCATACCTCCAAAAGGAGGGGGACATTACTTTACATACTGTCGTAGTTAGTTAAAACTACACAATATGTCCCACTTTGAATTGCCAGAAATGTGTGAGGTAATGAAGGGAAAATTTACAATGTTTTCCCAGGAACTGTGTGGCCATGTGCTGTGGCTATGAATGAACTAAAACTTATACTTTGACACATCTTGGTGTTACATGTGGAACAAACAACATTAAACGCCTGATTCATTGATTCATTTTGGGTTCCAACCAAAGTTTGAGAAATCAGGATCTAAAGCTGAGATATTTTCCTGTTGTTTTTCCTGTTGTTTTTCCTGTCGTTCCCCCTCTCTTTACACGCTCTGCTGCTTTTCATTCTCTCAGATGGTAATTGCTGTCTGTTTTTCAAGAGCGCAGCGACAGTTCCCCTGTGAATGGGGGGCCATGATACTTTACAGATGTGTATGCCTGTGAGTGTGTGTGTGTGTGTGTGTGTGTGTGTGTGTGTGAGCACGTCAGTACAGTTTCCACCGATCCGTTCTTGGATTTATGAACCGACCTATCAGATGAAGAGAGCTCCTGAAACGTCACTGCAGGTTTCATCTCACCACAATAACTGCGAGCCTGAAGTATGTGAGTTTGTTTGTGCACACAAGCATGGATGTGTTGCTCTCCCTGCCAACCAGCATTTCCTTTCTATCACTCAATATGCAGGACCCAGCAAGCCTGCATTTATTAACCAAGCCAATCCTTTGGAAATCCCATGTAATCCCACATAAGTCCCCCATAGCCCCTTTATAAACACTCCAAAAAGTTTACCTCATGCTTTGCCTCATCAAGGATCTGCATTTCCAACCACCACAGACAAAAGATGGAGAACGCCCACCGCTCAATAATCAGAGACAGGCTGATTGAATGGCGAGCAGACTAAGAGGCAGCCAGTTTTTGTGGCTTGGGTCACTGTTACAAAAGATGAGGAGTGCTGCCGTCATGTGAGAATCTGCACAGAGGCTGAAACTCATGGTAATGCCAATACCTGATTGGAGAATCTAGAACAGGTGGATAAAGGATGGATCCCTCAGTTACCCCACATTACTCCACATCACACTAGTGTTTCCTCATGAGGACCACCAGACAAAGGCTTCAAAGACTTTGGTTTAAATGCAAACTGCACAGGCAGAGGTGTTATGACTACAGAGCTAATGAAGTCCAGCTTTTAATGAACAAAGCACTCACTTGCATTTATGAGCAGTTTGGTTTTATATTTTAATTTATTAGTTCATATAAAAAAGATATTTGTCATCCTTGCCTTTAATAAACAGACATAATCTGTACATATTTGTCACCTTGTCATTTAGTAGGGATGGGTCACAGTTGATTTAAGATTATAAGACATGTGGTATATAGTTTTCCCCAGAAATCGTGCTTTTTGCAGTAGTTCTTCATCTTCGCTGACATTCAAGCCAGTGATACACAGACGAGAGGATCAGTGCTGTTTTTGGACGGTAATCACAGAAGTACAGTCGTGCATGTGGTGACAGGAAAGAGGGAGAATAGTACATGTGTCCTTGGTGATGCTCCAGTCAGGTCTGTGTCTGTACTTGAGGATTAGGTGTCTCTCAGCACCTTCACCTTACCTCAAACCTCTGATGAATAGATGAACACAAATACACACACACACACACACACACACACACACAGAGAAAATCTGAACAAAATGCACAAGTCCTGACCTGTTCCAGGTGTTGCAATCACCATCAGTACACGTACACATTAACACAGAATGAACAAGCACACAAACACTCACACATGAGTACCATTATGCACACAGACAGATTTGCATAAATACTTTTGCACAGTGTGTATGCGTGTGTGTGTGAATGCCTAAGGGCACATACTGTAGATGCACACATGTTGACCCAACATACAAGCTCTGCCCTCAGTGTAAATGACACAGCAATAAAGGTACTGATAGATATACTGCCACTCATGCAGGTGTATAGTAAAGCTTCTTAGGCTTAACGCCAACTAACAAACAAGACTGGTTCAAGTCAAACCGTTAGGACACATATTTGGCAGGTCCTGTAGTGACCCTGCTGGGAGAAGGTCAGCCACCTCTTACAGTCTGAAGTGTATCAGACATGCTTGGATGTTGATTTTCTTGCAGTAATTTAAAAGCAGCAGGTAGCAGCAGGTCACAGATATTCAGACAGAGTACTGGTGACACACTCACACTTTACCATCCCTAGTTTCAACCCGCTAAAAACTGGGCAAACACTCCTTTGTGCGTGAGGTGGGAAGAGAAATAAAAAGAGGGAGATTATGCCAGAACCAAAGCACACATGACTTTTGAAGAAGGATGGATCCCTGCAAATAAATGGGATCATGTTGTATTATCTAGTGTTTGAGAACTGGAACAGGGCTTCAGCTGTAACATCTAGTCAAACTGAAGACCTATGGGTGCAGTGTTGCATTTCAAACACTCAGCAGCCATAAACCGTGTTGCTTCCAGGACCCCACTGACAGTCTCAAAACAGGTTTGTAATGCGGGACAGGAGTCTAACCAGTGCACCTGATTTGTGTCAGAGGAAGATGATTACTGGAATAGCACTTGGTTTAAGTCATGTGTGTAACTGTCTTTATTTGAAGAGGCTGCAGGGAGGTTGTGACGCATGCTGGCGCTCCAACAGAGAGCGGCAATGAGAAACAGACCACGGTTGGGTGGTGGTGTGAGGGAATTTGATTTCTGACACGTCTTTATGATTGCAATATAATACCACGTACATGCAATAAAAATACCTTACACTGAAGCAACCCCTGGTAGAGAAAGGAAAAGATTAAATTGTCTCACATTTGGAGATTAAGTTTTGGCATGGCAGAGAACCAGAAACAGAAAAAAGTGAGCAGAGAAGCATAGTAAAAAGCAGTAAAATCAAGGTCAGATACACCATAACTCAATTTGTTGGCTTGGTGGCTGGTTTGGCAGTGGTAGCCTGGAAGATCCCAGAGAGTTCCAATTAATTTCCAGTGGGTGGATCTGCATCCAAGGGGGACAGATTCATGTCCCAGTGTCCCACACAGGTTTGACTTCCTGCTGTTCAAGCAGAATGAATGGAGTGTGAAAAGACCATCTGGAAAAATCAGAGGTGATCCAGGAGAGGGAAGGAAAAAAACAGAGGGGGAGAGATTCTAAGTGAGAGGGAGAATGGTGGGATATTTATCTTTTCCATCAGAGGCACAGAACAGAGTCACAAATGGCATCTCGCTGCAGTCAACTGGTGCTGAAAGCTAGGTCTCAGTTCTTTATTCAGATGTCCAATCTGTAGAGCTCCTCACAGCTCAGTCCTGGGCCCTGTCTTATTCTCTCTTTACGTGCTGCCCTTTAAGGGGAAGTCATCCATCATTTTGGCTGTGTTTCTTATTATTGCTGTGCAGATGGTGATGTCCAGTTTCATATATTTGTGGAACCTGAGGAACTTTCAGATTTTGATTTGTGTGATATAATTGGCTAAGGAGGTCAGTTCCTGGATGTGTTCTGCAGTTAAATCAGTCAGACCGGATGTTTTTGTCTTTTCCCCCGAATTATACTTCAAACTCTGGTTTCCAGGGGCCAAAGGTTTAATTCTGTTTCAGTCGTCTTATTTTCAGTTAAGATACATCACCAAACTACAAATCTTCTAATCTTTTCAACAGCTTGAACACATCATCCATTGTTTTGTGTCCTCTCATCTTGACTATTGTTATGCTCTGTATTCATGTTTAAGACAAGAAGGTGTAGCATGATCACAATTAGTTCAAAATTCTGCCATCAACTAAGACCCCAGAGCTTTCAGGTTACCTCTGTATTTGCTTTGTAACTCTGCCTTCCTGTCACATTTAGGCTTGGCTCTAAAATCCAAATCAGCCACATCATACAGTTTACCAGTGAGTTGCTGAGCCCATACAGGTCCACCACTCCTCTCAGGTCATTAGAGCAAGAGCTCCTTGTTTTGCCCTGCTCAAAGGTCAGGACTCATGATCACCAAGCTTTTGATGTCCAGGTTCCTAAGTTATGGAACAGTCAGTATTCTCATTGTTTTGTATGACTAGCAATGAATTACAGATGTCACAGTTTAAAGATAAATCTTAAATTGTAGATTTTAGTTTGGGTATCGTGAAAACAAAAATTCCACTAGCACTGGGTAAAAATGACCCACTGGTGAGTTGATTGACCCAGCACATGAACTGCACGACTCTATTGGCCCAAAAGGATTTTCACTGCATATTTATTTTTCTTTAACCATGGGGTTGTCAGTTTGAAATGGACATCATCCAAGCAACTCTCCTTTACAAAAAGAAAAATGTCATATTTGATTAGTTGGATATAAGATGTGACTGTAAAATGGAGAAAGAGAAAGGCAGTCAAAGGGAGGAGCAAGGAATTATGATGGAAATGGGAGCAGACAGAAAGAGTAGCAGTCCCAGGTCAAATCATTTTCAAACATTTACTTTAACCTGCTTGGAGTACCAGCAGGTTAGATGGAGTTTACACCATTAAAACAGCTCAAATAGTGTCAAGTCAAGTTGCCAGCTACAGAAAAGTTCAACAAACTGGCTTTCAAATACTTTCAAATGATGGTCTAATAGTTCTGGCACTCATTGTATTGTTCTATGTGGCAAATCCCACCCATCTGGCACAGAGGCAGAGCCAACACAAATCATAAAAATTATTGTCAAAAGTTATTTGGCTTAGTTTTTTTTGGGCCCCTGGTGGGGAGAGAAGGAAGAAGGAGAGATGGAAAAATAGAAGAGTTAATCCCTCTTCAGTGATTCTCTAGCTCCCCCAGTGGGGAGGCTGAGGCAGCTCTCAGGCATTCTGCATCCGTTTGTCATGTTCTTATCTGACATCTATTAAAACATAATGGAGAGCAGATGCCCTGGAGATGGATAACTAACCGTAACACACACACCCCCGCACACGTACACACACACGGACGCACACACAGACATCTGCAGCATCCATAGAACTAGGTCTAATTACATAACACTTGCCATGGAACCCTGGCAACCATGCCAGGCTTTTCCAAATCAAGAGATGCTGGGACGATAAGCGACACCCACGCACATAAATATACAAAACTACAACCTGAGAGCACACTCAAACAAAGGGAGCGCATAAATGCACTTTTGCGCAAATATACAAAAATAATTGTATGATCACAAGCAGAAAAAGACAAACGCACGTACACAGGCTCAATCAGTCACACATTCAGATGCAGTGGGGAAATGGAAGAACAATTAGCGTAACGCCTTGGGAGAGCAACGCCTATAAACTGCTGAGGACGCAGAGTCATCGGCCAAGAATAGACCATCAGAGAAAGGAAGGGAAGAGAGGAAGAGAGAGAAATAGGGGAAAATGTGCAGTGTCACTGGGACCAAACCACCATCGTGCTTCAACACCTGCCAAGAAAAACAGCCATCACCAAAAACACAGAGGGAGAAAGAGGAAGAGAAAGAGAGAAACAGACAGGGAGAGATGGAAAGAGAGAAGGGTGGAAAGGCAAAGGGAGAGAAATAGAAACAAAAGGACAAAGAAAGAGGCACAAAGGGACAGAATAGGGAAGCTAGTGTGAAGTAGATAGATTGCAGTCAGCGTGGAGGTCAAGGCTAGAGGGACGACGTGATTGGACAGCCCTCCTGAAGGCGATGATGATGATGCTGGGCGCTGTTTGGAGGTGAAGGGCCGATGCAGAGGAGATGGGGCCAAAGAGGCCGTCCGTTTACGTGGAAACGAACATTGTTATGAGTACAGTTTGTCCTCTGATGTCATTCTTCTGCTTCTCATGGCCGGGCCTTCAGCCATACTTCTGTACTGCTGGTAACACACACACACACAGTGACACACTAACACAGAAACACACAGACACTTACACACAGTGTGCAAGGAGAAAAAATACACACATAAAATAATCACACATTAACACTCACAGTTCACAAAAATACATATGATATAAGAGGCTCATTTATGGAAAAGTAGTGGGTAAGCTGCTGAAAAGTGCTGAGAACTTTCTCCCTCCTTCTACATGGAGACTCCGGGGTCTGAACAGAGGGTAGGAAAGCAGACTGTCTCACTCCAGGTTCGGCCTGCGTTGACTGATTATATCTCCTTCTGGGTTTTGGCGAGCGCTGACGGATCCTGTCACCATTGGCAAAGTGGGTCTCCACATGCACAGTCACTGGTCTCCACCCTGCAGCCTCTGAGCACTCATACACACAGGGAGCAGGACAAATACACTCAGTATACATGTGTTTTGGGAAATATGAAATCTAATGTGCGGCATGGTGGTGCAGTGGTTAGCACAGTCGCCTCACAGCAAGAGGGTTACAGGTTCAAAGGAGTTTGCATGTTCTCCCTGTGCCTGTGTGGGTTCTCTCCGGGTACTCCGGCTTCCTCCCACAATCACAAAAACAT
>JBBMJY010000003.1:19978738-19999070 GCA_037833715.1 Toxotes lorentzi
GTGTGTGTGTGTGTGTGTGTGTGTGTGTGTGTGTGTGTGTGTGTGTGTGTGTGTGTGTGTGTGTGTGTGTTGCCTAAAGGCGGACTTGATGTTGCTGTGGAGCTCGCTCTTGCATACCCATCAATCAGTTCTCACTTTATAACTGCAGGGACTCAAACCCACAGATCATCTCCGCAGAGTCAAACACGTTACCTCTGACCTTCAAATATCAGTGTTTCATGGACTCTGAAGTCAAACATCTATATTTTGCAGCCACTCACTGTAAAATGTATTGTTTTCAAATGCGCTGTCCTCAGAAGTCACAGGTGGAGGGTTGAACAATCCTGTGATACATTAAGCCAACTGCATAATTGCAGGTGTTGAATGTCCAACCACAAATGTGAAGGGACTGGCACATGAGACTGATCTAAGATTAGATCTTGTTTTGTGGTGGGAAAACACAGCAGATTGTGTATTTTGTGGAGCTGACAGCACCAGGGGTGTAGAAATGGCCTACAAGAAGAAAAGGTTTATATAGAGAGAGCTGACTGAGGAGCATGGTTGGAAGCCTAAGGTCAGCTCAGTGAAGGTTGGCTGCAGAGGTTTGGTTGGCAGATTATTCTTGTCCCTGTTGACAGCTTTGGTTACTACTTACTAGATTTCACACAATACACAATACAACAAACTATTACTATTATTAATACAACACACTTATAAAGATTAAAGCAGTGCTATCCAGCCTTTTTGGCTTCTGACGTCTTACAAAAAGTAGTGTGTAGTCGGGGTCACTTTTCAGATGTCTGAGTTGTTAACGGCTCCACCAAATAGGGGTTTTTCCCTTTGTTTCGACAATTAATAGGCCTGGGCCCCTCCAAACTTACTTCACTCATGCTCAGCAGGTTAATTGCTCAGCCCCAAAGTCATTGTGATTGGCTGCTCCACCGGAATGTGCATCGCATGTGCTGCTGTTCCTTTGCTGAAGATTCACAAATTTCACATCCCAAAAAGCCAAGATGAAAAGTTGGCGTCATTTTAGACATGTGCATTTGAAGACGATTGGAAGGCAAAAAAATTGGATAACAACAGATTTAAAACTGTGTCAGTTTGGGCGTAGCACAAATGATCTGTCAGGCAGTCATCCATTAGAATCAGGTTAAATGTTGCAATGAGTGATCCACATAACAGTCTGGAACTATAGAAGACAACGCCCTCTTTATTTCATTTTTGTGTTTGAGTTTGCATCATTTTGGATTTGAACTGTAGAAATGTGTCTCAAACTGTACATAAACGTGAACAAAATCTGTTTTATACAGTAATGCATTTACACAGCAACATTATATTATGACACTATGATTCTGCTTGGTTTGCGTTGATACTTTACTCCAAAGAACATATATATCTGTGGTAAATAGAGCTATATTGTTTGGATGTGATTAGTCAGTCAGTTTTTGTTTGTGTTGAACAGCACAGGAACATAATTCTCTTCCTATCCTGAGCACAGTGGGCAGTACCTGCTCTTCCTCTCTTATATCCATCAACTTCTCTCTTTCTTCTTCGCTCAGTCTCCTCTGCTCCTCCTGAATCTCTTCCCTTCCCAGAGCTGAGCTTTGATGAATGCAGTCTTTTCCTTTTTATTTGTGTCAGCAAGGAAAGTAAACACAGGGCGTTTTGTACAGACACACATATTATGTGTGCATAACTGTCACATCACCTGCACTCCTCATAACTGACTTTACTGGTTACCAACTGATGTTCTGAGACATGAACAGGCCTGCGGTTGGCGCAACAAGGATGACTCACTTACCCATAATAACACCCTCTGCTGTGATTTGCCTAAATCAATCAAACCTCAACAACAAAAGTCTGTCTTCTGTGACATTATAAAACTGAGATTTGAGGTGACCGGGGGTCGTGTTTGTTGTTTAACCTGTTCACATGACGACGAAAGATGTAAGTTAATGACAGGAACATATACAGTATATAATGTCACTTTCATATTCTTTTATCATAACTTTCTGTGTAGTCTGATGTAAATAAGGATAGTATGTAAGTATTTGTTCACCTAGAAATCACAGTATAGGAAATCCATTTCATATCATCACTGAATATCTTTTTAAAAACAGAGGATATCGCATCTAAAGAAAGGCTCATTGATCCCCACTGCTATATCCTTCAGTGTGTATGTTGTGTAGTGTGTATGTTGTGTGTATTTGTCTAAAATTTCTGTCAATTATTTTAGTAGTTAGTAGTAGTCTCTCTCTCTATCTTTTTCTTGGTTCATTTCTCAGCTCAAAGTCTACTTGAATCCTGGTCTGACATAAAGCTAGGCTGCGATTTTGTCGGTCAGCCATATTGTATTGTTTATTTACAGCTGTGTGACAACAATGTAATCCGGGGAAATGCCAGCTCAATCTGTGGTCTTGTTTTCCAGTGGCCCTTCTGCCTCTCTCCGATGCTATCACATCATTATTCCTCCAAATAGCAGGAAGAACCTAAAACATTGTGACGTAGACAGAAAGCAAGGACACACTCTGAATGAAAAGCAGCAACAACACCTCTCTGAGAATGTGAGAAGGCAGCGGCAGACTCGGGATCGAGGAAAAGCATTGTGACCAAAGCTGCGTTCTTGTTGTTATTGTTATGATACAGCAAGACAAAAGTGAAACATTTTTCTCTTCGCAATGGAAACCCGCTCGGCTCATTGCACTCCAGCTGCTTTGGTTTCCTCCCTCACCCGTCTCCCCCAGCAAGACGTCTTTCATGCCATTGTGGATGTGACATGCTGGAAACACAATGAGACAAGCACGAACCCACACTACGCTTCCCCTGGCACCGCTGCTGAACTGTGGGACCCGGTGGGAGGAGATGCTGGATCAGGGGAAACTCAACTGGGGCATTTGCACCCACTGCTAACAATTTACAGTTGAGAAAGCAAAGACAAAGGGCAGCCATGTAGATAAATATTGGCCTTCTGGCTACTTCCTTGTTAGTACCAGTCCCTCTTCATGCCTTTTACCTTCACAAAGTGAATTCTTACCATTTTACAGTCAGTTAGAAGTCAAGTATGTAGAAGTTAAATGGTTAGAACTCAAATCCAAGTTTGAAATTGTTTCGCTAATGGGGAAAAAACTATTAGGGATATCAGCGATTTACTGAATATTGGTTAATCACTGTTAATAACTTAATCAATTAAAAATGTATTAACTGACAACACAGAAGACAGGGACATGCAGTATGTAAAATGCTCTATTGTGTTGTGTGGCAGTTCTTAGAGCGAGCTAACTCCCCTGACTGAGTAACAATTGGTAGTTCAGCAACATCAAGTAACACTGTGGAAGTCCTGTCAGGTTTAGCTGTTAGGTTTATTTAGCTAGCCAGAGGCTCGAGCTAACAGCTAACAGCTGCGCAGTCACCACAGGCCTGGGAGCTACGCACCAGAGAGTGCAGAGCACGGGTGTGGTTACACTGCTAACGCTGTGGACAAGCAGTACAGAAACGTTTTGGGAGAATCTTACAATGGGTGAATGTGCATGTGTATCCACACGTGTAGAAACACAGAGAGTGGCCATTTTAGATTTTCCAAAGATGAGCAGGACGGCCTTTGCTGATTTTACAACCAGAACCCTGGAGCCAAGAGGTTTAATGGTCAATGATAGGTTTAATTTGAGAAACAACTCCGAGCCCACCAGCAACACCAACAACACCCGTTTACAGCACATATCATGAGCTCACCCCAGGGGGGCTCTATAGGTAGCAATTACATCCACCACCCACCTGAACCACACACACACACACATATATAAAGTCCTTGCCCCTCTTTCTCCTGACCATGACCCCACTATCCATCTCCTGTATCTCTTCAGCCTCCTCCTCCTCACTTAGAGAGATCAGATTACAAGCCAACGGGGTAATGGTAAACACTGTGGTTAAATGCAGAGCTAGGCTTGGTATGTGTGTGTGTGTGTGTGTGTGTGTGTGTCAGGTATTGAGATGACAGTAGTTGGTGTACAACAAGAGCTCCCTGATTTTCCTTTTCCTAGGAGCCCTCCTGGTTCAAGCACCATGACACACACTCACACGCATGCTCAGATTATAGACTGTTTTGTTTTCCTCTTCTCCTCAATTCAATTTGGAACCATACACGCGGTCTGCGCTATGTGTTTAACTCCATCATCTGTTAGGTCATGGTCTGTTCAGCCGTGATATCCAGACCATTCTGCCCCTGCAGCTGAGCCAGTAATCCTATTGATCCAAAACACACCATTACATATTATCTCCAAGATCGACCACAAACAGCGAGGCAGCTTCTCGCTGTATACATCCATACAATGATTCATCTCTCTGAGCAGTGCTTGATAGTTATTAAAAATGACATCTTTCATCCAAATCAGGCCCTACACCAACGCCTCCTCCCTTATAAGTCTGGGTTGGTGCAAGAAAAAAAAAACAACAACTAAGGAAACACTGCTGTGGTTATGTACAGCTGTATACTGCATAGACGCTCTGGATTTATGTTTACATGCTGGCCTCGTTTAATCCAAACTGTCTGAGTGATGTGTAAAAGAGCTGGAATTTGGTGGATGTTAATCAGAAACACGAAAGTTTGGGGAGAATGTCAATCCTGTCTGAGGAGGTTTCTGCTAGACTTTAGCTCTGTTTTCATCCTGTGGACTTGATGGTCTGGTGGTTGGTCCCAAACTTTGACCTGATGATGATGTTTGGTGAAAAGTCCTGGAATCACCAAACTTATTGTTTCAGTCTTGTGGGGAACATGACTGTGTGTACCAAATTTCATGGCAATCTCTCTTGTAGTTGTTGAGACATACTCCTCACAAAAAATACTGTAATTCTGGTAATGCTGAAGGAAAATTCAGGGGATTACCAAAGTCATTAGGTTTCATTGAATATAAAACATTAATGTATAAATAAAATTTTATGATGGTGTATCTGGTAGATAAGTGGTGGACAGACTGGTTGGCACTGCCATTCCTATAGCCACACCATTTGTGCTAATAAAAAGATTAATTAAATTGTTTAAAGTAGGTTGGAGGTTCCTTAAGGCGAATAGAGGCTGGTTTCACCACTGTTTCCATAATTTTCTGAAAATAAAATGTAATCTTCTCTCTAACTGGAACCCTGCTTATTGCTAAGGCTAAGTATTTTCAGGTTGAAACTTCCAGCTTTTCAGAGACAGAAAACTGATCAGTTCAAAGTCTGTTTAAGTCTGATTAAATAGAAAATGTTGTTCTGAAATGAAGTTCGGCATGGGATTTTGTGTCCTCTTCCTCCTGGAATTTAGTTTATAACCCGTTATTTGATTTACTAGATATCAAGTTAGATATTCAGTTATGTTGCTAAAGATAAAAATTTTGGTTCAATAGAAGTAGCAACTAGCTCTATAAACAGATAAACACTGTTTGGTAGAGGTGCTCATGTGCTGAGTGTTAACAGATGGGCCACATACCAGTGTGACAGGCCTGTTTCCATAAAACAGAAAAGGAGTCCTGTGATCACCTGCTGCAGAGGGGTGGGACTCTCATCTGCTGCTACAAGAGCGCTGAGAGATGGACAGATTGGAAGATGGGGGGCCGGATTCCTCGAACACAATCCTCAATCACACACAAACACACACCTGAGATCAGATCATCACCTGCAAAGATAGACCGACATGCATACATACACACACATATCTGACCCCCTCCCTCGTCTGCTCATACACATACATGCCCTGCGCAGGCAAACACCTCCGCATGTACAAACGAGTGAAATGAGTGTAAATTGCAGTGACATAAATGCAGAAACCTCAAGGATTAAACTGAATAGCCTGCAGCAACAGGTACCGTGATTCAAACCAGACCTGCAGTGTTTGCAAAGCATTTTTGGGGTTTGTTTCGTTCTGCTGGGATAATACAGGTCATGTCAGGTAAATGATGACATCACCCAAAAGTGTACGACCGTATGCTTACTCTGAGATTATCTAACATTTCTGGTAGTCGTTCCAAACAATATTTTTCTATCCAGGTTTATTTAACACGTCCATCCAGGAGGCACCTATATCGCACACACAGACACACAAAGAGGTACACAGTGTACTTTTCATGCTGGTCAAACTCACACATATGAGCAACATGAACACACACACCAACTCCGGGAGTTAGGAGGCAGGCATCCCCTCGTAGGCATTTCTGTGGGTAGCTGGGGCTGTTTAGTGGTCAAGCCAGACGCAGACACAGTCACAATGAGAGCTGCATGGAAATCTAAGGCCCTCATTAACACAGATGATTCAGCCCCTTTTCGCAGGACCATGTGTGTTTGTGAGTGTGGCGGGGTGAGGGGGGCGGTGAGAGTGGGCGTGAGAGCATCATCTACTAAAGTATTGGTTAAAGTGGAGAGGTTGTGACCTTCAGTATTTGCAAACAGCTCGCAAAGTTAATTTCTTTACTGAGCAGGTGCCAGGAACTAATAGTACGATACACTCACTGTTATTGGCGGCATGTTTTCCTCATCTGGATAGAATCACCTGAACATAAACAGCTTTAAACACAGGCTGAGATTTCTATGCAGCTACTGAGGCTCTTCAGGTCAGAGGTCACTGAGGAAGGCTGCAGGTGACCACAGGTGTGTGTGTAATCACAGAGGTGTGTTTTACTGGTAACCAGGGGGTAACAAAGGTCACCACAGCCACTGCCACACAACACCAAAGTAAGGCAAGATGTGCTTGACCAGTTAAAGCTAAAAATACACATCTATTAGAATGACACCGGAGTGGAAGTGTTTTGTCTTCTTACATCTCAGAACAGCTTTCTGTCCCATAAAGGATCTGATGTTGGAACAATGAAGAAAGAAGTCATGTAGCCCTTAAGGGATTTTGAAATTAAGGTGTTTGGTTTCAGCCTTTTGAGAAACTGTCATATACTGTACCTTAACACCTTAAACGAATAATAAATTACTGTGTAAACTAAGAACAAAGTCATGTACCACTTAAAATCTAAACTTGCTAAGGGTTTTTTAGATTAAACTGTTACACATTACGTCATTTTACTTTGTTTTGTTTATGTGTTTTTGCCACTAAGGGGCAGCACAGCAGATTATAAACACAAAATCTGAATTAGCAATCCAGCAGACACAGAGCAACATATTGATTAGAGCTGCGTTAATGTAATGTGTCAGCTTAATTTCTTTATTAAGGATAAGGGGAGAGTGGAAGGATATGTTTTTTTTAAAACTGGCAGTGGAATTTCACAGGCACATCCATCTTGCCTCTTCTCTGCAGGTGTGGACTAAAGCTCAATTTGCTGGACTAACCTTTTTAATGAATGCAGCCTCCACTGCCTCAGGAAACCTGAAGCTAAGTCCGCACACATACACACACCCTTCTTGCCTGCCTGTCTGCCTGACCACCTGAAGCATTGTGGGATATTAGAAAACTACCCCCATCCTCCACCGTCTCTTGTTCTCCACCACCCAGCCCCATTAAAAAACTCAAGCTCCTGGAGGAAACACCCACTTCCCTCACATTCCTGAAGGATTTTCCATACAGAGAATAGTAAACAAACCTGTGAACAAAGAGCGAGGGGGGGGAGGGAGGGGTGCACAGACAAGTTAATGTTATTTCCTTCGTGTAGTAAATCAAACTAAAGGGCGAGGAGGATGAGGAGGGGTTTTCTTTTGTGAGCTGGTGGAGGTGTTTACTGTCAGCAGCGATGGCGGCAGGAGTAGGATAGGGAACAAAGGCCTGGGCGAAGGCCTGCATCACCCTCCCCATCCTCCCACTTACCTTTCCCAGCTGCTTGGTGCACACAGCCCCGCAAACACACACCGGCTCTCACCGCATGGGAGGAGAGAGGAGCTGGCAGTGGGAGGAAGGCCTCCTTATTAGCTTTCAGCATGGGAACCCCTGTGTTGTTCACTGACTCGTGTCAAAACCTCGGCCTGAACTTGACGCAGAGGGAGTGCTTTTGTGTGTATATGTGAAAGGAGGAGAGAATCTGGAGAGACAGGAAGAGAAACAGTCTGTCGTCAACTGACAAGTACAAACAGCCAGTCAGACAGTCAGCTCAAGAAACAGACAGCTAAGTGGAAAGATAGACATTTGGCTCATTCCCAGTGGGACTGACAGACAGGTGAAGGTCTGATCTCTTAACTGGTGTGTATGTGTTTGTGTAAAAGGGAGGAGAAGGACGCCAAGCAGCCATGGGCGACTTTTAGCATTTTACCCGACCGAGCAGGTGAGGCTTTGAATTTCACGCTGGCATACAGCTGTTGACTTTTAAAAGCGCTGATTTGTACAGTTGTCAGACATTTCCTGCTGGCACACTGGCACACACTCTCATACAAAACCTCGGCCCACACAAACCTCTGGGCCTCCAAAAAAAAAGTCGGCTTCCTTCTTTAAAGGTCACTCCACTCAGTGCTGACAGTTTCTGAGGGCATGTGAATTCGACATCCACCTAGCTTCCAGAAACAATAAAGCCCCGTTCCAACCTTAGCCCTCCGAGCTGTAGAAAATATCATCTGCGCTCATATAACACAGGAGGCCTATTAAACCGTGTTCCAGTGTCATGGAGGCCGGTGCAGGATGTGTGAATGACTCATCTTCTATCCTGCTATCTAGCAAGGGCCTACTAAATGTGAGTCCTGACCTGCTGCTTGTTCTGACGACGTCCTTTCTGCTCAATCCCTCTGGCAGAGGCCGGCCTGTAGCTGTGGATCCTGCCCCGGCTTGCACACAGGAATGTACTATTGAGAAAGCGCTGCACCACAAACCCTCCCAGCCATTCCAACCCGTAATCAGATCCAGCCAGTCATCCCCCATCCCGTCTCCAATCTCTTTCTCTCTCTCTCTTTTTTTCTTCTCTTCAATCCTTCTCTCTCTAAATGACATGCACACACGCAGAACACAAACACCCACATACAGAACAAGCACTCAGACACCCACACAGAATCGCAGACACCAATTTGTAGACATGTAAGCTTGTGCAAACACGGCCCTGAAGTCACAGAGACTTTTTGATAGAGACTGTATTTACACTACATTCCATCAAACATTTCCACATATTCACTGGTTTTCTGTCACATTTACATGTAACTGGGAGAGAAAGACACCTTAAAGGCCTGGTAACACCTTAACAAACACCATAAAGTGACATCTCTTCGTGCTTCAGTCTGTGTGCTATTTAATCCAAAGAGTTATCGAAGGCAGGAAAAAAGTAAGAAGTTGCTAAGTTAGAAAGCAGATCAGCTTGTGGGGTTTTCTGTTTTCTCTTTTCTGTTCTCAGGATTGTTCCTCATTTCATTAAATAAAGAGAAACTGAAGTGGGAAAAGATGTTCTCTGAGCTAGTGAGCTTCCTAAGCATCAGTTAGTAAGCTTGTTGGTAAGTCTGTTTGCTTGGTCGCTAAGAGGACAATAAGTTCATACCGTTCATTTAAATCTGCAAACCATTCCTACTATCATTTATTATTTTACACTCAGGGGAGGTTAAATAAAACTGAATGAGGCAACACGGCGAATAACCTGCGTTAGCTTCTCTCCATCAACAGTCAGCACTTTCAAGACGGCTTCCTCTTGGTCAGCAGTACAAGAGGGTCAGAGTTCATCATAGTTGAATTCACTCACCCTCATTCTGAGCAAATCCACTCATCACCACAACATTTCATAGTTTTAATTGCTGGTGTGACCAGGCCTTTAGAGTCAGTCATGCAGAGTTCAGTGGGCATTTCACCATGCCACTTTACCATGTTTTGAATTTCAAATATGATTTGATTCTGATTCACATCTCAGTCTGGTTCTGACATTTCATGGATGTTTTCCCTGCTTTTCATATTCCGTTCGTTGTCCTCTGCATGGACAGTTTTGGGAACACGTGTTCATGCATGTGCTTGCTTGTTAAAGATTTATCCTCTCAATGCTATAAAAAGTTATTATAACATTAGAATTCTTGCTCATTATGTTTCATCAGAGGCAAACATTTTAGTTTACATGTCCACTTTATAGTCTTTGTCAGAGTTTCAGCTAGTTAATCATCCCAACAATGAGCAATCTCTTCCCCTCTCTATCTCTAACCACCAAATCTCCTCGTCTCTTTCCACCTGACTGACTATGGTTGCTGCTGATCCTTCCCTCTTCGTCTCCAGACCTCCCTCCCTCTCCCCTTTCTTTCTGTCTTTTCACTGAGGCGGGATGGGGAATATTTCTTTAAGCTCCTTTTTCTCTCTTCTTCTCTCAGGAAACTCTGACTGTGGGACTGTTTTGCTGGCTTTCAATAAACTCTTGGATCATGCACCTCTCTGAAAAACCACAGCTTCGATTACAGAAAATGAAGCACCACACAACCCTGGGCAACCGAAAGGTGTTTTCAATAATTACTTATTATATGTGTTTGGCGAATCAGAAACATCTGCGGCGAATTTGACTGAAAGAGCCCCAAAACATTCCTAAAATAGGAGTGACGCACGCAGGCTTTGAGACACGAACTGTCTTTCAGACACACTCACACACACTGGAGGGCTACACTGCGCCATTGTCAGTATGGGTCTATTTGCGGGCTGTTTTTTTAGCTGGCCACAGCTGCGGAAATGAATATCAAATGTGGTTCTGCTCCCATAAATCAAAACCGTTTGCCGTGTTCTGACTTTCTTTCCCCCGTTTAAAGTCAATTCGCTGGGGCAGTGTGCATTACACTTACACCCCACAGCTTAACTCTTTCCTCTGAAACAGTCACAGAGGAGTGTTCAGGAGCTAGAGGTTAAGAATGGGGGGGTGTAGGGTATTCCTATTAAGGCATTTAAAATGGTAGCATTTTGTGGCAAAATAAATTCACTCCCATAAAACTGCGGCAATCAATGAATTTGCAGCAGGGGCAGAGTAAATCCACACTAATTTTTTGTGTCAAGTTTGGTCAACTTTGACTCACACATTTGTGCCATTGATCAGTGCTGGACGGAGAGTCAGACTGTACAAAATGAAAGAACCGAGTGTAAATGGGACAGTACAAATAAAGTTCTACCATACAAGGTGTCACTACATCACCAAGCTTTTAGAACAACATATTTGTGAAGCCCCGTGTACGCAGTTTTCTGTGCCACTCTCTGGTGCGATCGGGCCTTTTAGGTAATGGAAGACATCATTGCTGATCCTCATAACACATCCCCTCATGGGATCCAATCATAACATTGAGTGTGTGTCTGTGTGTGTCTGCCTTTATGTGTGTGCAGGTGAAGGAGGGTGTATCGCTGAAAGCGCCGGAGGTCCTGGACCGGGCTTTACCTCTGCTTTTCTGGGATTAAAGGGGATCCAACGCTGTCCAAATCTTATCCTAACCTACCGTCCAGGCCAAACCAACACACACACTCCAGACCAAGCTTTGGGACAATAGACCGGGACGTCTGTTAGTTTAACAGGTCTCAATGCCTGCTAAAGGGGGATTGGGGAGGCCTGCTCTGATGTCCAAAGGCCCGTGAGGGTGAGGGAGAGAGTGAAGCCTTACCAAAGGGGAATGCGTGTGTGACTGTGCATGTGTATGTTCAAGTGGGGCAGGGTCACACAAGGCCGTGTATGTGTGTGTGTATGTTTGGGACAGTGGAATGTGAGGGAGGAGAGGGGGCACATGCAGCAAGGGACATCCCTTTAATACCAGACCTAATCTCCACCCTGGGTACTGAACAGACAGACAGACAGAAGGAAGGAAGGGAGTGAAGGCAGTGTTTGTTTTCTGAACTGAAATGGAAAGGAAGAGGAAACGTGTTCATTCCATTTGATATAACCTACACCTACACTTACACTTTCGGAAATGAAAAAAACACACATCACCAGCATCACGTTTTACTTTCTGTGAGTTTAACCTCATATTTTACAGATTCACAACACAAGTTTAAATGTGATCGTGGTGTTGGTACTTAAATTCCTTAACATTTCATTCCTTGCTGGTGGTCAGTGTCAGGAAGTAGTGACAATAAATGCGTCCAGATATTAAGCTAATTTTCATGTATAACTTATGGTGTATCCTGTAACTGTTAACAAACGTGTTGTCTGTGTTGCTGTAGTACCTACTTAGCGTGAAGAGTAGTTTGTAGCTTAAATAGTTTTAGTTTAGTTAGCTATAGTATCTTCCTCAACATAGCTGGGGGCAACACAGGTATTTTCCACTGACTTCACAAAACATGCCTTCAGAGGCTGACAGAGGATTTATCTTATCAGGTTGGTCTGTTTGTTTTGAGTTTTTTTTAAATAAAGGTAACAAAGTGAGTTCCTTTTTTGTTTATAATTAATTTAATATCAGATTCAGTATCAAAAACTGGATTTGATATGATGAAATTCAAGGACTTAAACTTCAAAAATATTGGTTCTGGTTTATAAAATATCTTCTGAATTTCTTTGTACTCTTAAGTCCCCCTGTATGAATTTAATATGTTCAACAGTCAAATGTAAAATTACTCTATGCTTTCCCCTTTGAATCACTGTCACACTACTTTGGTTACAGAGTTTAGTTACCTAGAAGTATCAAATTTCAGCCAATTTTTAGATGTACTTCTTTTCATACAAGGCCAAAATAAGAGTGACAAAGTGCATCAAAGGTCTGTTCATATGTCTGACATTTGTATCAAGTTACTGTGACTTAACAAAGTTTTAAAGAAGGCTTATGTCCCATCAGCCATTTCCCAGAGTCAAACTTTTTAATGCACATGTGAGTATGGATGGTTAAATAAATTCCAGATTGCACCTTTAAACTCCATTCAGTGAAAATGACTGCTTCACCCGCACTGTGCTGTCAGGCTTAATAAATTTCCCCTGAAAGCATGTTCTTTGCATGCAGCCTAATGTGTTTAAGCCCCAAGTCTGGGCAACATGTGCAAGCAAGTGCCTACTTGCACCCATGCACACACACACACAGAGCAGTAACCGCCACCCCCCACCCAGCTTTAGCTTATTAAGATGGGCGGCTTATTAAGATTTACAGCTGATGTTGAGCTGTAATTGGCGGTTTCACCAGGAGTGATAATGCAGCAGTGTCAGTCCCACACTCTGTAATTACACAGGAAATTATCTGCTTGTGTGTGTGTGTGTGTGTTGGTCATTTTCCACCATGTATGTGTAAGAATGTGTATGTCAGTCTGCGTGACCGTATCTTAGCATGTGCATGGTTGTGTCTCCGTCAGTGTGTTTATTTGCTTGTGTGTGCATGTGTGTATACAGCAGGAAATGACAGAGCCCCTGTGATGAGAAGTCCCATAGAAAGGTTTGCTGGAGCTCCAGCTCCTCTAAGCTGAGAATGGCAACAATAACAACCCCCTCAGCACTGGAAGGAGTGATGTCAGCCTCTCCCCTCCCTTCACACACACACACACACACACACACACACACACACACACACACACACACACACACACACACACAAACAACTGAAACCCCCTGGATCGCTCACATCAGACACTGGCACAGCATACCCGCCTAATTTAGCCGGTCCTTACAAAACACACACACACACACAGAGCTTCTGTCGCTTCACTCTCCAACCTTTTCTCGCACCCTCTGCTGAATAGCCACATTCATAGCTGTATGTGGCGAAACATAAAACACTATTAATAAAACAGCAAGGGCCTGCTGAGTGACACCTGCCCGGCTCTGCCAATATACACTTAAGCTTGCTCCAGCAACAAGTGTTATCATAGTCAGCCCTAAGGAAGGTGTCGTAAAAAAATCTGTCAGAGTTTAAAAATATAGATCCTGGAGGGCAATTTGTGCGTGGCTGGGTGAGGATGGTTGCACTGTAGCTCAGAGGCAGGGCAAGATGGCAGAGCAACAAGTATAACAGCATCTACAGCCAGGTGTGAGTGCATGGACTGCAGGTTATAAACACCAAGCATGGAGTGTAGGAGGTGATAGCCAGCCTGTATATAGGGCAGAGAACAATGGTGCTACATAGACAGCCAGTGGAATAATACCAGCGGGAGCTCTTTAGTGTGCTGTTGCTACATGGAGCCAATGGAAAATAAAGCTGTGCCACGCTAGTGGAGGGGCCAGACTGAGAGGAGAGGAGAAGCAGAAGCAGAAAAGAAAGATGGAGATGATGTGCAGAAGGACATAGTGCTGAGGAAAAGGGACCTATGGAGGTCAGAGAAAGATCAAGACAGGAGTGTGTATTGTATTACAGTTTGCAGTTTTTCATTGTGCTTACATTTCCATCACATGTTAAAACTTGGAATTTTAACCTCAAATTAACAAAAGTTTTATCTCACATTTTCAAATGTGTCAAAAGAAAGCAATACAATGTTTAATATCAGAACCCTGGTTGAACTACATTGTTACTGTATGCACAAAACCAAAACTCCTGCCGGAAGCTCACAGATTTCTGACTTATTGCTGTATGCGTGTCAATCTCATTGTTTAACCAGCAGCTTACACCACTGCAGATATTTTGTTAATAAGAAACCTACAACTGTGTCCAAGGACGGACATGATTTTTGTGCCATATAGCAGCCTTGTTTTTGTCAGTATCTGTAATCTTGGAGGCAAAGGATGTGGAAAAGAAAGAATCCAGAAATCATCCACAGATATATTTCCATACCTGGTCTACACCAAACTTCCTGGCTTACCACTGCTTCTCTGGCAAATTACTCTGGAACTTCATTGTTATTGTGGTGGCAAGAGGAAAAGTTTACCTCAAAAGTTAAAAAATTTTAAATCTTGAAAAAAAAAAAAAACTCTTTTTTTTGGTCCTGCTGGTCAGTCCTGTATCACCTGAAACCACACAATGCTTTGAGAAGCAGCTCACTCACTTCTTGTAGTGAACCAAATTGCATTGCAGTCAGTAGGTACCTGCTGTTAAGGTGATAGCAGTATTTATTCTTCTACACAGATACTTAGAATTAGCAGTTATTAGAAAATACAATGGAAAGATTTGTCTCTGAAGTTTTATAACAACATAACAATGCTAAGTAATTTTCCAAAATGTATTATCAAGAAGCAATTTAGCTGTTCCTGTATCTTAAGTTGCACAGTAGAGCACTGATGGACATCCGCATCTAACGTAATTGCAACAGAATAATATATTAACAGGCATGAAAAACATGACAGACACACAACAGAAGGTATGTTTTCAGCCTCTGACAAAACAGAAGGGCCCAGCACCAGCTCTGATGACAAGATCACTATCACTTTTTCAACATTTTTGACCGACCGGCTTGTGATATTTTCATACAGTTCACTAAAAAAAAAACATTACACTACGCTCTGTCATCCATCAACACTTAGCTCTCATTGAAATACATGAGATATTGTGAGTTTTTTCAGCAGATCACAGATTCTGGGATATCACGGAGCCTGAGCACTATGCAGCACCTGTAAGTCCACTTGCCTCCGTACCTGTAACCACAGGCAAGGACGGGGGCTGCAGAGTTTTCCCAGGCTCAGCCAAGATGAATATAAAGGCAGCTCTGTTCGCTCTCTGCCTGCATCTCCTGCTCCATCTCTTTGAACTAGGCGGTCATGTCAGCAGCTCCCAGCCCCCAGCTACCATACCGCCCTTCATGTGCCCACGGGGAGCGATAGGCTGGTTGCCGACAGATCCACACAACACCCAGAGCTAATGTACGCACACACAGACACACACACACACCTATACCTACACATGTGCTTAGTTTTGCCCTGTCTGCCCACAGGAGACGCTGATACAGACATGAGCAGTATTCAGTAGACACAGAGAGGGAGGAGGAATATGGGCCATTTGGCTGTATTTTTGCATTTAGTTCTCATTCAGTTCCACACACAGGGTTTGAGCAAAAGGGCACCATTGCAACAATGACCCCCTAAAACATAAAATGTCTCATCATTATAAAGACCCTACGGCCAAATGTCCCCCATAAAATCATGAGCAGGATATTTTCAGCTGTATCAGTGCTAATCTTACTGTAAAATTAAGCTTTTGGCCACTTGTGAACACAATATTGACATCATCACTTTTTAAGTTAATATGCCAAACTTGCTAGCAAACATGCATCAGTAAGGGAGCAACATCTTTCATTTAGAGTCCTGTTATTGGTGAATGTAAGTCCAAAATTCACTCTCCTTTTAGCTCTGTTTTTGGTCTCTACCAACTGATGAGGGAAATATCTGGCTCTCTAGTTGTTAAATGACAAACAAGTTATTTAATAGGGCTTATATAAATTCTCCTATCACTATTTTGTAGCCCTCAATAAGCTTACAGTTTTCAGAGTATTGTTTATTGCACTCTTTATGTGATGCATTGACCCCTTAGAAAAAACTAAAAGGATTATTTGACCCCATAATCCTGCCTCAAATACTGAACACATGCAAAATGGGAAACATTTTGAGGAAAGATATGCTGTACACAAACACACACAAAAAACAGAAACATCAGAAAAATGTGATAACGCATTCATTCGGTATGCTCACACACAACTTTGCCTACACAAACATACACAACCAAAACACATGTACACATTCACACTCACACACACATACAAGTAAATATACAAACACTAATCACACTGACGTTAAGCTGGCTGTGTAGGTAGAGAAAACAAGATCACACTGGCACAGGATCACGCAGCCTGCTTCCCCCATCAATGGCAGTACTGCTGCTACATGCATCACCACTTATAATAATCATAATAAAAGACTTATTTAAATTTAAGATGACTAGAAGAAATACATTAGACTAACGGACAATACAAGACGATGCCCTGAAGCATGATGCTAACTCTGTCATGGCAATTTTATAAAGAATGGCGCCAAAACAGGGAACAGGAGCCGGGGGCAGAGAAGAGATGATGCTTATGCATCACTTGCAGGTATGTTTAAAACTGTTTGAAAATACTGGAAAATCTGCTTAAACTATGTAGCCTGTGCATGAAGGAGACATCTTGAGCCAGTTAGCCACAAATGTACTGGTACTGTACTGTTCCTGTTGCTCTTGTTGTTGCAATAGTAGTAGTTGTAGTAGTAGAGTTGCACAACAGTGAAGCTTCTGCTCTATTAGAGCTATTTATCTCTGTACATAGTTGTTGCTTTATGCAATTACATATTTGGTTTCTGTTTCTCAGATTTTTTATAGTAGTAGTATTTAGAACACAAGTGAAATGTCTTTTCTTAATAAATTTTAATATAGGTTTGTGGGCATTTTAAATTGATCTATCATGGATCATGTTTTATTTGCATCAAGGAATTCAAGGTCTTGGTTAAGTTGGAGCCTGTTAATCATGTTTTCGTTTCCTGTATGAATGTAAAATATAAAGTTTTGCTATTCATGTCAGATTTGATCTTTACAACATCTTTCTTAATGCCCAATTAATTCCTGAAGCTTGAGTATCTTTAAAACAGACTTAACTCTGCATGTACAGTATATGCTAATTTATTTCCCTTGTATTTCAAAATGGAGCAAGGAGGAACCCAAGAGAAAGATACTGACCATCAAGCATCTACCAGCAGTTACACCACATACAACCAGCAGGTCTATATGCTGTTACTGTACAGTTTGGGCTGTTTTATTTGTAACAATGATAATGAAAATAAATGTGTTTTCTGTGTGTGTGTGCAAAACAGAGCAATTACACTTACTACACCCAGATGGCCAGCAGGTGCCCTGATCAAAGGTCATCATTCTGTTATTTATACCATCCATATCTGACTCATACTGTGATTGCTACACAGTGAGCAGAACAGACACAATGGAAGCCTTATAAATCATTGAGTCCATATTAAGTATTTGGAGGACTGATGAAACACGCCTGGCTCAGGCCAAAATGAAGATTATGGTGTTTGTCGTAGCAACAAAGCAGTGAATACACAAGTCGTGGTGACCGGAGGGAAGTGCTTGTGTGTATGTTTGTGTGAGTGTGTGTGTTTACTTCAGAGTCTGCTGTGGCAGAGGCAGATGTTTGAAAAGAAATTTAGAGTTTAACTTGTGTGTTTCTCTACATGCACAAACTGTTCATGGGAAAAGAAAGAGCAACAGTCAGAGAGGCAACTGTGAAAGCAAGACAAATACATAGTGGCATTAACAACATATAAAAGCTCTTCTCTCTCTTTCTGTGATGAGTTCAGGTCAGTCCGCCCAAGAATGCTGCTTGGCCCAAACTCTCATGAAGGACCCTTTTAGGGATTCTGGCCCTCCATCAGGTCACACACTCTTCCTCTTCCAGAGGGCTCTGCACACACATAAATCAAACACACTCCCAGTGCTCTCCCCATTATTCGTGACATCTATCTGGATGGGCAGGCGCGTTGTAGAGGATGTGGTCGTTCACCAGGCCCCGTCAGGCCAGAGCCCTGGGCCAGGGGAGAGGGGAGGAGGCTGGAACACAAACAAATCTCTGGCTGGGATGATAATACTCCCCATGCTGTTTTTTTCCTTTGACAAATGAAAGCCTTAAACTTTGCAGGGAACTTATAGGAAGTTGCAGAAGTTAAGGAGTTTTAAGTCTAAGGTTCCTGGAAGTTATGTGACGCTGCAGTAGTTCATTATAAAACTTTAAGCAATGGTTTCCTGGATTTAAAACAGGAGAGTGAGTATGTTCATGTGCACCTATACACTTACACAAACACTGATTCATACAACATGTTGCACGTCTGACCCGAGGGCCCGTAAAGGAAGAGTGAAGTGGTGCAAATCCTTTAAAACCACTGTCATTTCCAGGAAGACTGTGTGTGTGTAAGTATGTGTGTGTGTGATTGGAGCTGGCAGAGGAGCCAGGCTGTTGGAGGGATGTTTAATTAGGTTAAGGAGGTGCAGCAGGGAAGACAGCCAGCTGGCCTTGCACACCCTTGTCCTCAACACACACACACACACACACGCTCATAGACACTCCACTACTCAAGTGTATCTGGCTCCTCGGGCTCAGCACAGTGTTCACTTCACACAAAACTTGGAAAACTGTAGTGTTTTCCAGCTGCCACCTGCTCCTGTACTCACTTTTCATTACTCCTGAGTGAGAACGCACAGCACAACTTTATTTATTTTTAGTGTCTGTTGGAATTGACAAAGCAAATGTGGAAATGTAGGGAAAGGATTTAATTCTGAAGTTTAGTTATTCCTCAACCATCAGTATTTGAGCATGCACTCCATGTCTTTATGTTACCATGCTTCACCACAGCACACACAGACCTGGGAACTACTCTGTCGCATGTCCTAGTTAAAAGTCTTGCCTAGAGGCACACTGGCAGTAGCTTCTGACTTGGGTGGGTAAGTCTGTGCTGAGATTGACGAAACTCACCTCAAAACACAGCCTTGTCATTCGCCTCAGTGAGGCCGGTGTGCTGGCACAGCAAGATCCCGACACAGACAGCTCCGGAAATTTACACTTAATACATTTTGGAAGCAGAGGTGGTTTGATCGAAGGAGGTGGTTTGATATGCATTCTGAAGATGCCGAAAAGGTGTAAATGGACCAGTGTTCATTTTGGCAGCTGGTTTTGATTTGGTTTTAGGTTTAGGTGTTTTGATGACAATGTGTATTAGTTTAATATTAGTCGAGGTTTAGTCCTTTCCATTGATATTTTAGTCTAGCTTTCATCAGTGACATGTTTATTTCATTTTCATCATGCATTTTTAATTTGTCTTCAGTGTATTTTGAGGATACTTTGTTACCAGTTACCATGATTACAGGTGTCCATTGCATTGCTAACTTTTGAAAATCCTACACTACAAATTCTTCTGGTGTTTTTTTAGCAGTTGTTGCAGTTTTTAGTGGTCAGTGCAATTTAGCTGCATCACCTCCATCCTCTGGACTGGAGGAGGGCAGACCTTCATTTTCAATAGACTCAGGAGAACGAAGACAGATGCAGTCAGATTTGTGTTGTATTCAGCTGTTACACACTACTACTGTCACAATAGAAATGAGTAGCATCAAGAGAATTACAGTAATGGTGCTGCCATAAGAGCTCTGTTAAAAAAAACTCAGGGTACTTCAACAGAGAAAAAGCTTGACTCTAGCTCAGTTTTTAGAGTAGTGCACCAGCATCCAGCAACACACTGCAACAACAAATCCAATAAATGCATTTATCATGTTCAGTGACTTGTAGCATTTCCCTGAATCAAACACACTATGCTATTCTGAGCAGTTGTTGCTAAAGATGATGATGATGATGAAATGTGAGAGACATTCACAGCTTATCTTGTGAAGGTGGAGGCTAAAAAATGTAAATGGCACATCTGGGAATTCTTCACCTGATGACCCTCAAAATTCACACACTTCCCATGAAGAACAGTCACATAATTGGCTTCCTCAAAACTCATTCATCCTGCCTGGCTGTAGGTTACATTTAACACACACACACACACACACACACACACACACACACACACACACACACACACACACACACACACACACACAC
>JBBMJY010000003.1:19999170-20009807 GCA_037833715.1 Toxotes lorentzi
CACACACACACACACACACACACACACACACACACACACACACACACACACACACACACACACACATCTCCCCTTCTGACAAGGCACACCTCTGACCTCACAGTTTGCTGGTGTGCGTCCAGGCAATATGACATCACTTCCTTTTGGCAGCTTGACAGAGGCTTCATCAGTGAAGTTGCCCCAGGCTTGAGAGAGGAGTGGAAGAAAAAAAACAAAACAATAATGATAATAATTATACCTTCACACGTAATGAGTAGAGCCCACGGGCCACAATACATAACAGCTGGGCCTGGGAGCTGTCAGACAGCTAGATAGTGAGTGAACACTCAGCGCTAACCAAAGCCAGATGTGAATTATAGCTTGTGACACATAGCTGTGTGGTTAATAATGGGTTGGGTGCAGGTTTGGATCTAAATATCTTAATAGGTGGTTGCAGAAGCCCTTTCAATATGCTGAAATGTTGTATTTAAGTTTGACTTTGTGGGTCAACAGTTGTTGCAATATCTGTGTTTTTGCTAAATTTTGAGGGAGTTTCAGTGCATGTATATCTTCCACAACCCGTTTGGCACAAAGTTTTCTTGTGGGAAGCAATTATCCTATAGTTGGTTGTCTTAACAGGTAAATAAAGGCTTCATTAAAACCACTGGTGGTTTGCATTCATGACAAGTGTATTTAACATTTATCAAGAAAAGCATTGGTGGTTAAAAGATTACACTGATTAGCAGTCCAAAATGCTGAACTCCACAAGTTTAAATGGCTATTTGAAGGTTAAGATTTTAGGTTTAGGTTAGGGTTGGAGTTGGGGTTGAGTATTTAGTTGAGATGGTTCAGGTTAGGGTAAGGGGCCATTGAATGCATTATGTCACTGAACATTGTAAAACAGGGATGTGTCTGTGTGTTAAGACAGGGCAAAGATGTGACCACGGGCTTTTCCACGACACCTACAGCTACGGTGCCTTCAGCTTCTGTTCAGATCTCTCCTTCTTCATACACTGTTTGTGTGATTGTGTCATTGTCTCACACTCTCCCACTCTTCTTTTCCCATCAAAAAATTTTGTCCAATCATGATTATGATTCTCATATCATTCATTCTTCTGCACACATCCTCTCCATTAGAATGAAACTGATCTGCATGCTGTGTATTCAGATAATAACGAATTAAATCCATTGTACAGCTAAAGACAGGGTGACCCACATACTGACAAAATGTGTCCCAAGTGGAATGTGTGCTTGATATGAACCTTACAGTATAACCTGTTCTAACCCCTGATCTAATAATTCTGCACATGTTGTTCTGACATAACGGAAACCAAACAGTTTATGTGCAGTGTATGTAAACTAGTAGACCGCTGTTAGTACACTGTGCACTATATTACATTTTATATAGGGGGCCAGTGTCATCAAGACATTGTTTGAAAGTGAGACAAATGAAACAGGCTTTTGAAATGATGGCCTGTGAAGGGAAAATAGCACTAAACGAGTCAAGGCTGTTGTGTTGATGCAGTTGATGCTGTGCTGTTATTTCAGCACTGTCCTGAGGGACAGTATGCTAGAGGCTAACTTGTGCACACACTACATTGGCAGTAGACATTAACAGTTTTGCTATGTTGAAAGACAACAGACACCATGCTAACATTTTAGTACATACTATATTGAGACACAGCAGGCTATGTGGTAATACTTCAGCATGTGCTATGTTGAGAGCCCATAAACACCAATACCTTTGCCTACACAACGAAGACTTCATGTTAAAGACACCATGCAAACACTTTAGCATATGCTGAGTTTATTGACAGTAGCCTCCATGTACACTGGAATTTTTGTACTAGACAATAGACTAAAACTTGAATTTACACTATTCTGAGTGACAAGGTTAATTTAAAATTACTTAGCATCACAATTTCTCTGTCACATCTTAAGATGCATGTTAATGTTATAATAACTGAAAGAAGTTTGTACTTTACGGGCCTTTTTTTTCCACTGCACTTTCACATTTATTCTAACATGCACACAAATGAAGTCATCTTGAGAGGAGACGACTGGTTTACACTGGAATCGGCTGTTGGAGGAGGGGGAGAAAAGACAACAGTGGCAGAATGAAAAGACTCTCCTGCAAATGTTTGTACGAGCAAGTATAGAGTGGTGATGATAGGAACTGTGATGAACATGTTAGGGGCGAGAAAATGACAGTGTGTTTGCTGGATCAGATGAGACTTGGTAATGTCTTCAGTAACTTTGGTGAAATTTACCCATCCCATGAATACTCCTTGCTTGAGTGGATGATCGAGTACTCTTTGCAAGCATGCACACATGCGCACACAGGCACACACCGACTCCTTTACAAAATGGTGATCTCATGCTCATTGCATCTGGCCTGAATACAATGGAGCAAGTTAAAATCTCTCAGCGCCCCATGTTTTCTACATTAGTCCTGTTCTTGAGCTTGTGAGTCAATAATACGCATCCACCTTAGTTTTAAGATGGGTGGAACCAGTGTGTGAGTGACTGTGTGTGTTGAATTGAGGTTTTATTATATTTACCCAATACATCCATCTTTCCATTCACACATACACAATCACCAATCACATCTTCACAACTCTCCTCCTACTAGATGAAAAACCTGTTTAAAATATATATGCCAGACAACGAGATAGCACGAATTACCTGCATATCCATATGTACGGGTCTTGCAACAGTTCCCATCAAATAATAAAGTCAGCTTGTGTGAAATGCAGAGATGAGAAAACACACACAGATAATACACAGAGTGCAGAAGGAGGAAGAGCAAACCTGGACCAACTGTTTTCATTCAAACACCAGACACAGCCAGTCACATTTAAGCAGTCACATCTGCATCAGGGAAAAAAAAAAAAAAAAAAAACAAACCCAGCAAATCCAAACAGTGGACAACACTGATCCCTAGTGGCAGAAAAGTAAACCATCATGTCAAGTCAATGATAATTTATTTTGCACAATTAACACCTTTCACTCACATTGACTCATGATCTAATCACTTGCATGAAAATTAATTTTTGCATTCCCTCAAGGAGCTTTAAATCATGTTATGATGTTTATAAGAGGAATCTGACCATGTACTGTACTTTTTTAATGGAATAAATTCAGTCCAGAAAATTGTATGAGGCCAGAAAAAAACAGGAGGTGTGGAAAGACCAAACTCTCAATAATATCCAAACTGAATTTTCTTATTATTTTCTTCATGGAGTATTTTAGGGCGTGATGTAAGATTTAATACCCAATTTTAACTGTTTATAACTATAAATCAGATTCCACATCGTGCACTGTGGGATGTGGTATCCACAGCAAATTTGATATCCAATTTAAACTATTTTTAAATGCCTACTACACGATGCAAACATGAAGTCAGCATATTAACCACGGTAAGTACACGAGTCACTTGTTTTTTCACTTGCTTATTTGACTGGATCCTTGCAGAGATGGAGACGTGCTGCCCCCTGCTGACGGTAGAACTGAAATGCTACTTGAGAGCTTGTAAAGAAGCAAACCATGACTCTCGCATGTCGTGTTACTACAATGATGATTTTGTATTAAAGTTCGTCGCAAAATATAAATAATGGAGTTCTATGTACTGACTTGTTGCGCCTATATTAAGTGAATTCAAGGGAACTTTCTATAGCTTGTTAGATGACATTTGTTGTCATTTATTTGTGATATGATTGTATTTATTTTCTTTAAAGGCTCATTTGGCCACAATGAGAGAACACTTGTTTATAGGATTTCTAGTATTTGTAATACAAAATGAAATATATTCGTTTACGGCAGACGATGGTTCAGTATCAAAAGGCTGCTCCAGGTGAGGCTCGAACTCACAACCTCGGCATTGCTCTACAGTGTACTGTCATATAAGTACCGCGCGCTAACCGATTGCGCCACTGGAGCTCACTGTTTCTGAGCCGCAGTTGGGTTTATGAGCATGTGACAACCAACCACCGGCGTTACGTGTAGTTTGCTTTTGTTATCGTTTAACTCTGTTGCATCAGCTCCGTTTTTATTTGAGATCAAAATTCGACAAGACAATGGTGGATGGGAAGTGTAGAGTACTGTATTAAACGGAGCGCTGTTAAAAGTATAATCGGGGTCAGAAACAAGTAAGCAGTCATACGAGCAGTAAGATCCATGAGAAACTCAAATTTCGATTTATTAAACAGCAGACTCGTCGTGTCCTCCCAGCGTCTCCCCCACAGACCGAGCCCCTCTCCTGGTTACAGAGCCAGGGTTATAAGAGCAGGATGGGTCAGTGATGTTAGACCTGTAGCTGCCACAGTGAAACATGAGGAAGCACAAACAGTCCTCAACATGTTCAAAGTACATGTCTTACAAAAAAAAAAAAAAAAGAATCTCAATGACACAGCAAACATTAAATAATTTAATGTCCAAATCAAAATGTTATAAAAATATTTCTATTCCGATGCTGAAATAATGATGAGTGTAGCATGCTGTCTGTCTGTCACCTATAGTTTCACTGTTTCTACCGTGCAACCTCCTCTGGACAGATGAGAGGTATTAAACTTTTAACAAGTAGCCTCATGTAGTCTATATAGTTATAGGGATAGAAAGAGTTAAATTTAGTACAAAGAACTAAGTCATAAAAGTACAGTGACAATGCTCTTGAAATAACTTCTCATACCCTGTAAGCCTGTTGCTATAACAACGTCTTTATGGCTGAGGAAAGATGACAGTAAATGAGCCACTGAAGTATTATTAGCAAAAGATGTCTATTCTGTCTTATTGATTTTATTAAACTTTGGTCCATTTCAAACATTTGCATATGCACTCTACTGACTGCTCTAACTGAAGTGCCAGGTCTGGTGTATTGTTAATGTGGACATGATGTTGTCTGCAGCTGCAGCTGAGTGGGACATAATTTCCAAGAGGGCAAAGAGGAAGAAGAAGAAACTGCATCACTTGCAGGTATGTTTAAAAATGTTGTAAAATACTAGAAAATCTGCGTAAACCTTGTAGCCTATGCATGCAGGAAACATCTTGAGCCAGTTAGCCAACTTTAGTGTTAGTGAACTAAAGATCTTATGATGTTAGATTTTCAGGCTTTTACCGGCCATTGGGCAAACTGAGCAAAATCTCAGTCACCAGTGAGCCCATCTGTGGGCCAGTCAGTTTAAGCCCACTTTTAGTTATCTATCATTCACTAATTCATTTCGTTTCAGGTCATCTATTTATCTTCTCCACTAATTTCTTCAAATTTCTCATTTTGCCTCATTTCATTTAAATAAATCAGTTCATTTATATTAAATTTGGGAGCATTCAGCTCAGCATACCAACAGGAGAGCAACAGGTGAAGCCGCTCTAGTGGTGAAGCCACTGAAGCCGTTTCCTAAGAGAGACAGAATACTTATTTTCTTAACCAAATTTTCTTTGGTAACCGCTCATTATACAACAGTACCATAGCCACACACACAGTCAGCCCAGTTCACCACTGTGTGAGGAGTCTAACCTTTGTCGGCTTTATGGTCATTGACTCCCATACAGCAGCGTAGTCACCCTTCACAGCCCTACATGTGTGTTTGCTAGAACCACTGGACTCTGATCTAGAGGTCCATCATTCATCTAATTGTTTTATTAGAGCACGCGCAAAACAAACATGCAGAACCCAGCAGTGGCACCATGTCAGGACTGACATCTGCTCTCACACACACTTTATGGTTATGCTGTATGGAGCACATGTGTGAATCTGTACTGGTAGAGCTCTGTGTTTGTATTTATACAGTATGTGTGTTGAAAGCTATCTGAACATGTCTCTCTAAGTTTTGGTGTCAGTGCTTCGTGAATATGCTCCTTATTTCTGTAATTAGACATGAATGACTGATAATGATCATCATAACATAGTACAACTGTCTTTACTGAAGATATAACTGCTGTAATCATCAGCTGCTGTAATAAATAAAATGAACAGACCATACTTATTGAGAGGAAGATTGGAAGATTGACTTTTTAAAAATGATTACCAATTAAATAACACATAATTTAATATAAAATAAATTAGGAAATTGTTTAGAAAACATTTATCAAGAAGACTTACTATACTTGAACATATGAATCAGCAAATGATTTGAATCAGATGTTTCTTACAGACAGTTTAGCTGGGAATTATCTTACTAGGACAAACCACAGAGGCAATTCACTGAAAATCCCAAATATTATTTGATATAGACATACTAGCAGCTATGTGAGGCTGTACACAGGCTCAGCAGAGGTTTGAGCTAAATATTAGGTGTAATATTAACCATGTTCACTACCTTAGTTTAGTGTGTTAGTATGCTAACACTTGCTAAATAACACTAAGCACAAAGCTGAGCTGAGTCTGATATTAATGTCGATTATTTTGCAAACCAAACCAGATATACTAAAACCTGATATATTTTTTGAGGGGTGGGCTAACCGACTGGCCAAAGTTGCTATCCTTAAAGTCATTCTGCTCTTGTGGCTAAAAATGACCCAGATAGGATGTACATTTTCAAAGAGGGTCTGTTGGAATGTAAGAGTTCATTCTTCAATCTGTCTATATGTGTATAATTCCAAGCAGCTTCTCTGACACACCCAGTTACTGTGGTTCACTGATAACCCTCAAACTGGCCCACAACATAAAATACAGCATTAAATGGAGCTTCTGTGTGATACAGACACTGCCAAGTCAATACACTCATTAACACACTTACTGTATGCTTAAAAGATAACATTCAAGCAGCCTCTGTGGGATCAATACTATTACTGGACCACATTTTCCTCATGTGGTCCAGGTTTGCTTCCTGGGTCTCTAAAAGAGTTCACAACCCTAGCCTGTGACAGAGACATCACTGTCTCACTGTGATAACATGGAGCAGCTTAATGTTTAGCCCATGTTCTACACACACACCTACACAAACACACACACACGCTCACATAGGGAAGCAGTGGGATTACAAAGGCACAGAGACCCATATGCTGCCGAGGGATGGAAACGAGAAAACTAAATGCAAGGAGAACGCAAGGTAGTTATGACCAAGGTGAGAATTATTATTGCTTTTTGCATTTTAACATTATTCTCTATCACTGCAGAAGGAGACAATTTGTGACTTAATGTGGGTTTTTTTGTCACTGCATCCTCATCTCAGTTGTAGTGAGTGAAATGATGGAGTTTGATTCAAAGCTTTTGAGAAACTTGTGTTGATTGTGTTGCACTTCGAGGAGAAATAATTGACAATGACAGTAACCTAGTTGATAGACATTGAAAAATTGTGCTATTTTCCAGAGCAGAGTGGAAATCTGTTGAAGATTTTCTGAGCCTTTAACTCTCTAAGCTCGGCTATTATCCTGTTAATCCACATTAGAGCACATACACTATGCTGTATGTCCTGTGGAGAGGGGACGAAACTCTCTACTCTACATACACTGGATAGACAATGCAGGAAAGAACATCTATACAAAAAGCTCAGCTCTTCCAAAAAGAAACAATATTACTTCTCAGAAATTAATAAAATAATATATAAAAATGAATATATTCTGCCTTTGTTTAATTTGAAGATCACGGTAAAAACAAATGCTGAACCAGATTCACAGGGAACATGGATTCTCAAAAGCAACTAAAACAAACACCTTAAACACCTTTAGGTGACTAGACAGGTTAAACTCTAGCCCCCTGTACAGGCAATTTAGCTTCACAGCTTATGCTCTTTGGACTGACTACAGTGTGAGTGCTGCTCCTCGAAAAAGATTCATTAGACAGGAGAATTTCATGATTGACAGTGTTTTAATTCTGGATAATAATAATTCTAAAGAAGAAATATGTTGGAAAAGGATGAAGGTAAAGATCCATTGGATAAATGGAGTGCCACCTTTATCCAATCCAGTTGCAACTGTTGCATTAATTTTTTTGGTTTAATTCCTGGGTTTCTTGTAAATCAGTTTTGATTAAGTCACTGAAGAAAACAAGTGGAAGGAACAACCCCTAATCCTAGAGTCAACACACTTGTGGTCCCACCACCAAAAGCATTGAGCTGCTATCACTCCCAAAATCACCTGACTGTTTTTAATACAGGGACAAACAACAGGCAACAAATGATGTAAATCATTACTGAAGTACATTTTCTGAAGCTGTAAAAAATATACATCAGCCATGTAAACCAAACAGAAAAACTGTGGCCTGAGTTGTGGTCAGAGAAACACACACCTACTTTTCATGTACAACTAGTCAATCATATGTGTGTAAATGTATCTCAGATTTACATGGGCAAAAATGTACTGATGGGGCAGCTTGTGTTTAATTTGTTGTGCTTTAATTAATAGGAAGTTCAACTTTTTGGGAAACACACTTATTCATTTTCTTGTAGAGAGTTAGAAGAGAAGATCTCTCATGTCTCTACAGTAAATGTAACTGGAGCCGGTCCCTGGTTAGCTTAGCTTAGCATAAAGACTGGAAACAGAAGGAAACGGCTAGCCTGGCTCTGTCCTCATGAAAACACAAATCCACCAACCAGCTCTTCTAAAGGTCTGACAAGACCACAACATTCATTGTGATATTAGGGAATGGGAACTGGAGTTCACTGTTTGGCTATTTTATATATTTTTAGCTCAACTTTTCTTCCTAAACCATAAAACATCTTTGCAAAAGCTAGTTAGTGCACTACAACTTTTGCTTTTATGAACATCACTTTTGTCTCATTTGGGGTGGCTTATAAAACTCTGCAAATGGGCCAAATGTGTGCATTCATTTCAGTTTCTTTGTGGCAGGGACCAGTGTTGAAAATGAAGCACCAGCAGAGCCACATGGCGGCAGCTCCAGTCACCCTCTCTCTACTCTAGTTCGTCTCTATGTGTACGCACTGCACGGCTGCCTGTGTGAGGTGGCCTTCACCGCTGTGTGGGACTGGTTCAGCACCCAAGACAGGAGACTGGCAGGTCATAGCAGCCTGTGGGCACTGCCTATGTATGCCACTGCCATCTACCTCATGGAGAGCCTGCGAGCGTGGCTACTGGCTCAGCATCAGCCTCTGTCTGTGCGTCTCATGGTCTACACCCTGTTCATCTACTTATGGGAGTTCACCTGGGGAGCAGGGCTGAGGCTGCTGAGGGCCTGTCCCTGGGACTACTCAGGTTATAGGTACAACCTGGGAGGACTGGTCACTCTGGAGTATGCACTACCCTGGGCTGTGGCAGCATTTATAGCTGAGCAGCATGTGATCAGGAACACACTGAGGATTAGACTGCACAGCTAAACAGATACCAATATGGAATAATGTGCCTTCAAAAACAGGCACAAAACATTTATGAACAATGTTTTAGGATACAGCGCTGTGAGTTTTTGATATTAAAATTCTATTATATTAAAAAGTTGATTAATTTGCTGTCCAATCTTTGAGCGTTTTTTTTTCACAGCCTGAAGTGAAGGGAAGACAAAACTAATTTTAGGGACAATGGTTTGGTAGGCTGGTGTAAGTGACAGCATCAAGGCACTAGTTTGGCATTTTGGAAAATAAGCTCATTTACTTCCTTGCCAAGAGTTAGATATGAAGATCGATGCCACTCTGATAACAGTCTGTTAAATATGAAGCTACAGCCAAAAGATTGTTAGATTTGCTTACTACAAGCACTGGTAGGAAAGACCCTGAACAAAAAAGAGGTGTAAGATCACCAAGTTGTGGTTTATGAGGGTTTTCTGTTTCACTGTTTTTAGCTGGCGAGCATCTGCTGGTTGCTTGACAAAGTCACAGTGATGATATGTTCCTGCTTCTTTATCCAGGGCTAAGCTAATCACCTCCTGGATCCAACTCTGTATTTAACACACAGACATGAGAGTGGTCTTGACTTTCTCACCTAAATCTCAGTAAGGAAGAGAATGAGTATATTCCCAAAATGTCAAACTATTGCTTTAAAAATTGAGATTGTTTGAATCAGCTCAGATTTGGACAGTCTAATCTCTGAATGTAATTAAAGTGTAGAGAGTAAAGAAAGTCAAATACAGGCGAAAGTCAGAAAACAGTCTTTGTGTTAAATGCAAAGAAAAAACCCAAAGCAAAAACAGTAAACAGTATTGAAATACCCGTAGATATTCCTCCTTTATCAAAATCCACCTCTATCCTGTCCATCAGTATGCTTTTATCACTGCTATAAATGATAATCATTTAACTGGGTGCCAGAAAGGAGGAAACTTCAGCTATAAATTATACATATATATATATGTGGTTTTGAAAAGCCTTAAAGAGGTGGGGTTAAAGTGGGATTTAGAACAATCCTATGCCCACATCTCACCAACAAGGAAGTAAAAGTTTAAAGTATCAGCTGTCAGGGAGAGTGTGTATTCAGACAAATAATCACATCACACAGGTTTATTTCTATAGACAAGTATGTCTTTGTTTTCTCTCAACCATAAAGATGTCAACATAAAATTACAGGTAGTCAAAAATTAGTGTAGTGATAAAAAGTTTTATCACAACCCCATTTTTTTCCAGTTTTATTGATAAGGTAAAAAAAATTAATCATGTACATTTCTTAAAAAGAGATTAAGAAATTGTTTAACTTACAGTTCTCTTGCAGCAGTGGAAATAAATGAAGCCTTGAAAGTTAATGCAGACAGTTCCTACAGGTGACCCATGTTTGGTTGATGA
>JBBMJY010000003.1:20014233-20037534 GCA_037833715.1 Toxotes lorentzi
CAACATACAATACGCAGAAGTAAAAAGAAAAAAGATGAAAAACCTAGACATATTAAAACAATATAAAATGCAATATAAAAAAAAAAATGTATGTAGCAGCAGTTCTTATTGTGCAAAGTAAGTGAATATAAATATAAGGTGCAGAGAACAAATAAGTATGGTGAATAGTGTGTATAACAAAGTGCTTATAAAGTGTAAGTATTAGCTGTTATTATTACTATTAGCTGCACTGTGGGTAAAGCAGGCACCAGGCTTTTACAATAAGGAATGTGTGGAATGAAAAAATTCAAACTCTTGTTCTGCTGCATCAATAATTTTTAATTATATGTAATCCTAATGTTAGTGTGATTAAAGAAATATTTAAAATCGCGCAGAAAATTAGCACAAACCCTAAAACTGTTGCCCAAATATTACTATTGAACAACATCTTATTGCATGTTACATATTCCATGACTTCAAAAAGTCTGACAGCAAACAACAGCACGCACAAAAAAGCAAGTAGTGGCAGCCAGCCAAAATGATTTGACCAAGCATTGCAACACTGTGCTGACACTGTCAGTAGGAGAGCAGTATATTAAGAGGCAGTCATTATGTGGGGAACTTAAAGTAGGGAGTTAAACAGTTACAACAAGAAGGCAAGGAAGCAGCAGGAATTTGGTTTCCCGTAGATTCCTGTTGTGCAATCAGTGGAAAAAAGTTGTGCTCAAGTGATTTGCATTTTTGTAGTTTAAGGTAAATTACAAGTTTACATTAAATAATCAGAATGTAGTTTCTCCTGCTTTAATTAAGTGCATGGAATTAAGACTTTATACAGAATAACCATTACTGTTCTCTTACCTCCTCCCCTTCCTCAATATGATAATCCTTCCTGGTATTTGGACCTCCCACAAACATGATATTCAACTGGGAAAAGTGCCTGAGTAGGAGTTAAAGACAAGCACGCACTCATCACATGTCCTCATATAGTCAGAGGAAGTTGATTGTTTATCAGTGCACCGAAACTGTACACTGTGATTCGAGGAGATTTTCAATCTGCATTGTTGTAAAATTGTCAAATAAATTGCATATCACATCACATAATCCATCACGCTGTTGCAAAGAGGAACTCCCAGTAATTACACACATACACAACAATGTGGCTAAAATGAAAATGTGAAACGTATTACTCACATGAGCTTGTTGCAAACTGGTGGCAGAAAAGCATTCTGGTTCTCTGCAATCCAGTCTTCCACATTCACAAGAAGAGGACTGTTGCTCATTTTTTAAAACTGGTGCTTTGTGCTGTAGTATTGCCTCTGATCAGACTGCTAGTCGGACAAGTCAAACACTGTGACTGATACTGAAAGTCCAAAATGCAGAAGTGGGCGTAGCCCTAGTGGGGAGGTGCTCTGTTTCATTGACAAGTGAAAGGTTGCTGTTACTGTTTTAGCAAACAACATGGTGTTGTCCTGCTGTGTCTCTGCAGATCTACTGGAATCCATTACAATTCTCATGAAGACAAGCTGGCAAACTGCAGATACTGTGATGAGGTCTCTCCTGTAAAGCGAGTGCATAACTTGACTGACAGATCCCTATGAGACAACAACATACTAATATTAGAGCTTCAACACAAACTAACAATTAGATAAACACAGGAAAGACCCCAAAATAGCTGAGAATATGTATCCATTAGAGGTTTAAAACAAGTTTCATTTGCACATTATTTTTTACTTACACTGAATATTTTCATTCACAGAGCACATCAAGGTTCAACCCAAGTTTTGATGTGATATTTGGTTATTTTAAAAAAAACTGCTGAAACAAGAATACACTGACCAGTTAAAACCAAACACTATATTTAGGCTGAAACGTTGCCCCTACATACAGACTTTTAACACACTACACGTTGTAGTAACATCAGTTGGTTGTTGTTGTTGATGTTTAGCAATATCATAGAAATTGTTTTTACTGAATGTGTATTGCATTTAACATACATTTGCCACAATAGATTGCCTCATAAATGCAGAAAGGTTAACTGAAATTGCAAAGTGACATATTGTACACAGTGTAATTTCATTCACTCATTCACAATTCACTCTGAGGTTGAACAAGATTGGTGATCAAAACAATTGATTTCAGATTTTACACCATATCTAATTATTTAAACTGTCCACCAGAAGGGGCCATTTAATATGGTGAGATTAGATAAAAGCTGTGTCCACAGCTGAGAATCCTGAATCCCCCGAAGACTGTAGCTACTCAGCTAGTGATGAAGGGCAAGAACCTGAAGACCAAGCTGGATCTTCTGAGACTGAGACAAGGAATTTAGGATCATGCAGACACAGACAATTTTTTATTAATGAATTACTAAAATTACTGCCTCAGTGAGGATAGTTTTGTTGGAGGTTGTGACAAACATGACCTCCAGGTCAACACAGAAAAACATAAAGGAGCTGGTGGAGGGAAAGGATTGTCATGGCAACCACTTATATTTTCTCTAGGGAAAAACTGCCATCTGTGAGCCACCTTTTCATAACCTCCTCATATCCTTAGAGGACCCATTAATGCCACTTATCGCCATACCAAACCACACTTCATTTTATACATATACACATTTGAATTTAATCTGAGGATGCACAAATTATTCGTGGACGATTTGCTGTCCTCCAATAAATGTCAAAATTAAAATATTTATTGTTCTGATAAAACCAGCCAATAATTGTGCCTCAAAATGTGAAACCTTTTCTTACAATAGCTGCATTTCCCCTCTGACTGTGAGTGAACACTGCATGTATAATAATGACACAAGCATTTATATTAATTGCATTGCAATACAATTAAGGTAAATGTCAGTAAAAAAAAAAAAAAGCATTTATTGTGTTTAGTACAAATTGTCTCAAAATTTTTAGTGACTATGGACAAATAAACTGGTTAAAAGTTCCTCCTCAATTTTCCCACTAAAAGAGTATCTGTCAGTTAGTAACAAAGATGATTATTACCAGTCTAAAATCACATATTGGTACATCTGCCATTTATTCATCTAGTTATCCACCTTTATCTTAAATTTCCTTCCATATATATATATATATATATATATATATATATGCTCCCTGGTGGACACAAGTGTACAGAGCAAAAATAAACACAACACAGCAGTTTTTCCACATGAAGGTTTTATTTTGTATACAGAAATGCACCATGCATTAATGAAATATATTATGGACATTCCTTTGTCTAAACAATACAAAAATAAAGTCACTGTAATGTCACTGTATCACAACTGAAACACACTCTTTTATGGATACTTTAATATAACTATTAAAGTACCTTAGACACTGAGTTGCATTAGTGAATGGACTCCATTAATGATGGGCTTACAATTTAATTGGTTCTCTGGAAACCTTAAATTCTACAGTTTTAAATATGTTTCACAAGCGAACTAAAACAATATTAGTTTACATACATTTCGCCGACGTATCCTCTCTCCAAAGTATTATACCTTAGCTTTTGTGCTACCTCATTTTCAAACTATTACGCTAGGAAGGCAATTATATATCTCGCATTCAACTCCTTCAAACCCACCTTGCGTGACAGGTGTGGATGGCATGTTGCTGCTAGCTGCGCTAGATTGTGTTAAGCTCAGCAGCAACAGGCCTCCTCGGTGGTCACGTGATTTGTGGCCTTGGTGACGAGTGCCTCCTGACGAATGTTGCCGAGCGTGCTGCACGCAGACGTTGTCCCGACAAACGCCGTTACATTTGTAGTTCAGAATTAAAAAAAAGAAGTCCGAACAGCAATTAAACGCGTGTTTAGCTGTTAGCATCCAAAAAAACGGGTGCGTTTCGTAAACGAATTAGATATGAATATTCTTTCGGTGTTAGGAACTTATATGTTAGCTTACAAGAAGTGATTCCGGTTCAGTGGGAAGGTTTGAACGGTTCTCTGGAAAGTGACCATTGTTGTAATCAGGTCGAGGCTGTTATCAATTCCACTTGCTGACTCTTAGTTTTTTACGGGTTTATAGCTTAAAAACAGGGCAAGCTTTTTAGAGTGTCATGAAAGAAATGTCAAGGTAAGTCATGCATGTGGCACATTTTCCACTTATGAACATTTTTGTTCGCGTTTAAGAGAGTCCTAAAGAATAGGCTAAAGGCTAACGTTAGCCAACTGTCACAACAACCAAACAAGGCCTGCAGCCACCGTTTGTTGGCTAGCTCGCTTGGTTGTTCTTGGGTAACTATTGTGCAAATGTGTCCAGTAAAATGAGCAGATTGCACGTAAAAAAAATTAAACACTTTTATAGGTCTGACTGGATAGCGGGTCATTAGTTAAACAAACTCTTCCGTAGCAGCCACCTAACGTTTGCTAAATTAGCTAATGTGTTAGCTCTTCCAGCCTGTTTGTAGCATCTCGGCTAATGTGGACCCGCCGCCACTGAGGTTGAATAGCAGCACGTTTTAAACACGTTTCTGCAATTTTGGTAAATTCGGACTTCAGATTTGGATCTGATCTCAATTATGGAGTTAATAATGTGCTGGTTGTTTTAATAGTGTAAATTAAACATCTTTCTCTTAGCTTGTAGCTAAGTGTTTACACATGGGTTCGTGGTAATTGGACAGGAGGAACAGAAACTACCAAGCAGTGACATCTTACACTATTGCCTGTAACTGTTAAAAGTCTTGACCTTAACAAGGCACCAACTCGTCATTTCACATCTTGTTAGAAGAAGAGAATTTAAGAGAAATCATGACATGAAACAATGAGCGTGGTAGCGTTAGGTGTTGTTGTGTATTAGCTGTCATTTCATGTTTTGTACCATGTTCCCTCTCAGCACCATGCCTGGTGGGCAGCAGCCTCAGAAACACTATGGCATCACCTCTGCAATTAGCCTTGCTCCTCCTCGAGAAATAGACCACCAGTACACCAAGAAACTCTGTGACGCAATGAAACCTTTTGGGGTATTTGAAGATGAAGAGGAATTGAACCATAGGTGAGGAGCAGTTTGCATGGGTTTATATTTAACATGACATGTTGACTGCATGCCTTTCATTGCAGCACTCACAACTACACTTACAAGAGGTGCACACAAAAGCACCTGTAATGTACTGAAGCAGCACCTCTCTAGTAGTCCCCACATAGGTGAAACTTTCTAAGCTTCTCAAATCAGCATGTATTGAAAATGGCATGTATTATAAGGATTTTGTATTGTACTGGATTTTGTTTTAAATGTGTTCTCGTCATTGTGGTAACTAAATATATATATGCCTTGCTGCCTTAGTTCACATTTAAAACAGCTGAATTATTTGTAATTCTGTGATGGAGTATAAAAAATTGTGTCTCCTTTCAGGCTTGCAGTTCTTGGGAAGTTGAATAACTTTGTTAAAGAATGGATTGCAGAGATCAGTGAATTAAAGGTACGTTCTGTTGTGCTGTAATATGCATTCTAAGTGGGGAACTATCAAATCAGAGGCTCTAAAGCAATTGAAAACTTTCTATTGTTAAACCACAACTGCTCTAAAACAATTGAAAACTTTCTGTTGTTAAACCACAAAGTGGGCAAAGTCATATTGACTTCAGTGTTTATGCTTTTCCCCTCCAAAGAATCTTCCACCATCAGCTATTAGCTGTGTTGGGGGGAAGATATTTACATTTGGCTCGTACCGTCTTGGAGTGCACACAAAAGGTATGTGTAGTTTTTATTTTGATTTTATATTCATTAATTTTATGCAGTGACATCAATCAAATCACTATATTATGCCAGGAAATTGTCTGACAACATAAAACTTTAATGGCAACACCATGTACTGAATGACTGGCTATACTGGACATCACATAGAGCAAAGAGAGACAGAGGTAACAGGGCATTACTGTCATGCAACACTTGACCCTGTTTAAGGCAGGCATGTATCATTGTATTTGAAAAGTTCAGTTCACCCTGACCACACTAAGGCATTGGCTGGCATTGTCATATTCATCTACTTTAAAGTGATTTTGAAAAGACTAGTTTTGGGGTGTGAAAGCTGGGCAAACACTGGCTTACTATGGTCTGAAGGGATTAGTGTGAATATTGTTCTGTTACCTCCATCTTTAAACAACAAACACAAAAAGTGAGATATAAAAGTAAAAACGTACCACATACAGGTAAAAAACCTACATTGTTGTGTCTTTTTTTGTTTTGTCACACTTTACTGTGTTTCCATTAATCTTAATGAGTAAGGATGTTGTTTAATGTAGCTAATTGCATTCTGGATAATTCTGTTGTGGAAATTGCCTAACTGTGTTCTATTAAAGTGGCTGAACATCTTTATATCACAGTTGTGAGACTGAACTGCAAAGGAGATTTAACAAAAGAAAAGCTGCTAAGGTTCCAGTGCATAATATCTATTAAGACAACAAGTGTAGACCGGCGTAATGAGCCGAACCAATTCCAGCAAGGATTTACATGTGCACCACACCTCTAAATTCCTGTCAACAGATCCAAATGGAATTGGCTTTATTAGTTTTAGGGATATACCAATCAAGTTTTTTTGTTTGTTTGTTTTGTAATTTGACACTTTCCTAAAAGTTCACACTCTAGCTCCAACCTGACAATAATGTAACTCAGAACTTAACACACAGTCCTCTCTGGTTGTATACTGGTATTAAAGAGTTTCTTACATCACAAATGATCTTTGGCTGAGTTTATTTTGGGCCTTTTAGCAAGTTACTCACGGAGTTGCCATTAAATAACAGCTTAGATGTCTCGTTGCCAGCAGTGTTTGTCATTTTTAACTGGTGAAACCGTGGTTGGTGCCAGCAAAAAATGAGAATCTGCTGCCTTAATGTTTTTTATGCACTGCTACTCTCTGCAAAAATGTAGAGTTAAGAGAGGTAAGAGTCTACAGATTTGTGAGCATGGGAGTTTCATCAGTCCATGCATATAGTCAATCGGTAGTTCAGAACTCAGAGTGTAATACTGTAGTTCTCTCTGCTTGAGCCCGACATTAAGACTAAAACTGTCATTCTCGCCCCAAAACAGCTTGTGTTTCAGTGTGTATGGGGTAAACAGAGCTATTCCAGGAAAATAACCTCAGCCAGCCCTGGGAGGGAGTGAAGTTAAGACAACCTTTAGCCAGCTTTAACTTTCACTGTGATATTTCATTTTAAATGCCTTTAAACGCCAAATACACAGCAGAGCTCTTGTCATTAATCTGGATTCATGTTGAATCTGTTGGATGACATCAGAATTGTAAAATTATCATGTGATCACTGCAGCACAGCAGTTTGGGAATGACTGCTGGTCAGGGCTGGATGTCAGACTGACCTCCTGATTTGATTACGATTCACAAAGTCCAGAATTGATTAATTCTGATTCTTCATAATTCAGTTACATCAGATAAATATGGCACAACGTACTTCTCAGAATTTGCATTCAACAAGTGAGCAACATTGTTGTCTCTAATTCACCTGTACTGTTAATGTAGACATCAGCCTTATATCTGTAGACAGCTGTTAACAGCAGGGACAGACTGAATAAAGCAGAATCCACACACTGTTCAGTTGACGTCTACAGCTTCTCATCTCTTAGCTGGCGATACTATCTCTTCAACAAACAGAGCGTCGATGCAAGAATCTGTTTTCAATCTGACCATCTCGTAGATATGATCGTCGGTTCGCTGTGAGATAGCCACAGTCAGCTAACCATCCTGAGTCACAGCAGTCATGTAACATGTGACATGAATAAGTACAGCCTATGTGGACCTGTCTCAGTTCACAGGACTGCTGTGACTCACGGCGGCTCATACAGCCAGTTGTTATCTAAGTCTCTTTGTGCACATTGTAATAACTTGATTTCTACAAAATGGCCATCGCTCATCGTGCAGTCATAACCTAACCACTTCCTTTAACCACTGCCTTCACACATTTGCACAGATGTGCATGTTTACTGAGAAAAGGCTCAAACGAAAAGGATTTTAAGAATTAATGTTGGCTCATATAAATAGAAATTGTGGTTGATTGGTGAAGCTGCCTTTTATTTATTATTTATTTTAATCAGGCCCTACTGCTCATTAAAATGTGATGTTTATGGGATGCAATTAAATGGGTGGGGCGGGTATTGCAGCAGAATGAAGTAGCTAACCATTTGTCATCTCTAACATTTTCTGTAATCACTTTTCAAAAGTTGATACAGCCGATCACACAGCACAGCTGTTGTCATTTTCCTGTATTTACGTGGATTTTGTCGACAGTGTTCCAACCATGAAATAATGATGTGGTCAGCTGGACTGTCTGTCCCAGCTGTTGGATGTGATACAGTTTTGTTTTTTGGCCAAGTGAAAAAAGGGTGATGACAAAACATGAAGCTGTTTTCATGTTCAGACATTTCACTGCGCTAATGTGGACGCAAATCATTTTCACCCTAAAACAGCACTAACTTCTAGTCTTACAAACTTTTCTAACAAATTCTTAAAATTCTTTCACTTTTTCCTGCCTTTTACAGAGGTCATGAGCGGTCATCAGTAGCAAAACCAGGCCTGGTGTGGGATTTTGTTTATTTAAAGTATCTAAACCCTTTTCATTTTGTAGACTGAGACTGTACAAAGCACAAGGGCAGGATGAACCAGGTGGATTGTCTCAGAAAAAGCTATTGAGAAGTTCACTTTAGTTGCTCCCCTTGAACTCAATATCAAAAATTGTTTATCCATGATTCTTTATTGCACTCTCCTATCTTGAATGCAGCAACTTTGTTCCGTCCACTTATCAGATTGCTAGTGAAGTCACCAACCGTTAACCCTCTGATCAATGCAGATTACACTGATCAAAGTAACTGTTTATTACAGGAGCTGATATTGATGCCTTATGTGTGGCTCCACGCCACGTAGAGAGAAGTGACTTTTTCCAGTCTTTCTTTGAGAAATTGAAACAGCACGAAGAGATCAAAGACTTGAGGGTAAGTCTGTGATGCAATTCGCAATGTTTGTCATGAAAGCACAGGATGAGCATCTAAAATCCCACAAGTCATTTAGATGGAAACCACCATGTTTGGGAGTTAGGGAGACCCATTCTATCACTGAACCTTGAAAAGTCACGAACTGTCAAATAAAAGGTGTAAGAGCAACAGACCTCTTCTATCAGCTCTCATAGGTTAGAACACCGTGCTCCAGGAGAGTTCACTGTACCTTTCATGCAGCACTACACATGGCACTGGTACTTATTGCTGGATTTCATCTGTATGGTTGAGTCTAACTTTAGTCTAACACTTCACCAGAGTAATAATGTAGTGACTCTCATTAGATTAGCAATACTCAGAAGCATTGCCTGTGATGTTGCTAGATCTGCTCAAAAGCATTTTAATTTCCCAATCTGTGTGTACATATTAGCACTAATACACATGATGAAAAAGTGTGTACATCACTTAAGGTTTCGTTTGTTGTGACACTAAATGATCTTGAAATAATATAACCTAATTGACTGAAATTAGTTGAAAGGTTTAGTAGTACTTTCAGGGCCATGGCTGAGAGCACTTTACTGGTGGGTAAACGATACTGAGAGTTCCCCTGTGTTTCTTGGACACTGTTAAATCATTTAGTTGAATCTTGAGGCCCGGTACTCAAAAGCCACCCACAAGTGTCACTCATATTCTGGATTATGTCAGTGTTTTCTGAAGGGTCTGCAAATATTTCCACACACTATAGGTGAAGAAATCATATGCTGAAAACAAACTCTGCATTCTCCTCCTTGGTTTTCACACCTTTTGTTCAGTTGGTGTTAATGTTCATTCCAGGATAATGTCAGTTGGCCATGTGACTTTGTCTTGTCCCAGATTTGTTTCTGATATTGTCTGTCTTTTTTTTTTTTTCTCAAGGCTGTTGAGGATGCTTTTGTACCCGTGATAAAATTCAAATTTGATGGAATAGAGGTAAGTTAATCTGAGATCTGTCTTGTCTGCATCATAAGTTCTCAGTCACTGCAGCCTGACCTAGTGCCAGCTGGATTGTTGACGAGTGGATCACAGGGATGTTATATAACTAAACACAGACTACTCATTATGTTATACATGGATGTTATAGGCACAGTGTTTGTTTTACACAGTTAGGACTGTGATTCTAAAGATGACTTTACTTTAGCTGTTATTGTGTAATGCAGCAGCTGAAGAATGATTGTTTATATCTCAGGTTTGGTCAGACTTGAACAAAGAATTATCAGGGTTTTTTTTCAGGACTGAGTAAGTAGCTTATGACACATTATATATAGATAGATAGATAGATATACTTTATTGATCCCAAGCTGGGAAATTACAGTGTAGCCGCAGCATTACACAATATTGTGGTGTCCCAGCTTGTAATTGTGGTCTCTGAAAACCTGTAGTAGAGAACAGAAATGCAGATATGAAGTAATGTGACAGAGATGAGCATCAGTGTAACTGCTGTTCCAAAATCTCCCTTCATTTGAAACCTGTGTGCATGTTGTAGTTGGCATTTAAGTCCTATTAAAGTCTTGCTCTGTGCCTCGATGAAATCTGTAATTAAAGGCATTTAAACATAATTAACAGTAATTGCTAATGGTGTGGTTTTACACTTGATGTGCACTCTCCTCATTATCCAACTGTGCCATAATGCTTTAGACTTGTTTGTAATTCCTGCAAGAAAAGGGATTCTAAGCAGCCCTCGTCTACTTCTGAGTATTTTCTTGTCTTGCATTTCAGTGTTTCAACTGTTTTTTACTGTAATTGTTTAACCTCAGTCCCTTATGCATTTGATCCTGAGAACAACCAGACCACCTCCTGCAGCTCTGAACAGGATTAACAGGTGTATTTTCCTTCCTGTTTTTCTGTCTCTGTCTGAGTAGATTGACCTGCTTTTTGCCAGACTGGCCTTACAGTCCATTCCAGACAACCTGGACCTGAGGGGAGACTCCATCCTGAGAAACTTGGACATTCGGTGTATCCGCAGCCTTAATGGTACACTTCATGGCTTCTGTTGGATTGTATAGATGCAGCAGAAGAGTCTATATTGACTTGGCTTGGTTGACTTGAGACCTGATGCTGTTGCTCTTTTCCAGAGTGACATTTAATAAGAACAGGAATAGAGTAAGCTTGTAGTACATCTCCTTTGGCAGGGAGATGACTAAACCTTCGCTTCTTGCGGGTTTGCACACAAACTGTTAGAGCATCATGTTTGTCTGAAAGCATTTGAGGTTTATGATATTTTGTTTTATTATAGGCTGTCGAGTGACTGATGAAATTTTGTACCTGGTGCCAAACAAAGAAAACTTCAGGCTGACACTGCGAGCCATCAAACTATGGGCGAAACGTAGGTGGATTCAAAACATGTTTGGAATTCCAGATAAACTTTTACATCTGCGTTTTGTCTGTCTGCTTTTGTAGCTTTTTTTTCATCTATTGGTCATATTCAGTGTATTATGGGGACATAAACACTTGAGCCCATCATCACCGTTTCCCATGAAAAACAGAAATACAGTTGCCAATAGTTCAGTATATTTTGTCTGTCAATGTGCTCACATTTTGGGCAACGCCAATATCTTTAAGATGTCGCTGACTTGTTGTGTGTCCTGTGACCGTAGGTCGTGGGATCTACTCCAACATGCTGGGGTTTCTGGGTGGAGTGTCGTGGGCCATGCTGGTGGCCAGGACTTGCCAGCTCTACCCTAACGCTGTAGCTGCCACGTTGGTCCACAAGTTCTTCTTGGTTTTCTCTAAATGGTGAGCAGCTGGTCCTTTGCAACTGTAACTTCATTTCTGTCCTGTTCCACTTGATGGCAGTATTTCACAGCTTTTCTTTTTCAACGCCAGTTATTTTATTTAGATGTTCACACATTTATTTGCTACATTTGTCATTTCCTTTCTGCAGGGAGTGGCCAAATCCTGTGTTACTGAAACAGCCTGAGGACAGTAATCTGAATTTACCCGTGTGGGACCCCAGAGTGAGTATGACACCAGTGTTGTATTTCCACATTTTTATAATGTTATGTCTGGATTTATTATGCGTATTGCTATGCAGACACAGGAAATGCAGTCAGGACAGAGTAAATCTGCTGAGGTGTGGAAAGTTTGTTTGGTATTTTAAAGTTAAGTCAGCAAATAAGAGCACAGGTACATTTATTGTCTCTTATTTCATCTCTCCTCACTCCTCTGTCCTCATGTGACCACGACATTGATCGGGTCCCCCATCATGAGTTCTGTTGCTCTTAACTCTGCTCGGAGGAGGCTTCCCAGAGCAGCTTGGAGCAAGGAAGACTTCCCACGTGGACGTCTTTTGTCAGACACATCCCTTCAGTAGAAATGCATTAGCAGTTGAATAGCACAGCAGATCTGTTGTGTTGAAATAACATCAGACAAAACTGCAGGCAAAAACCTGTGTGGACAGATAAATAACAGTACTGTGTGCAGTGCAGTAAATATTTGTAACGGGCACACTTCTGGACTTCTTGTGTCTTCATTTGCCCAAAAACGTCTTCATGTCATTATCCCTAAATTACCTTGTAATGTGCTTATCTGATCTGTTATGTAGGACCAGATGTTCATATCCCTTAATTACACATTTGTAGAGGAAGGAGTGGGAGAGACTATCATGAATGTTTTCTAGGCCAGTCTTTGAATATATTTATTTTGACTTTAGCTTTGTTTTTACTGTTTTTAATAATAGTAAATAGTAAATTTACCTGTCCCAAACAAATTTGTCTTTTGCGTTAATTGAAAACATTCTAGCCATTGAAATTTCTCTGTCATGTTTGTTGTGTCCCTTCAGCAATAAACACATTTAATTGTCTATTGTTGTTGTTTCCGTTCAGTCACAGATTGGCCAACTATCACCGTGCATTAGGCTGAAAATATAGTTAAAGATTTAATTTTTCCCAAATTCCCAAATGTTTAGGCTTATTAATTATTTCTGATTACTATGAGAAACTCATCATAAAATAGACTGTTAAAAATTTTACAAACGAAAGGAATTACAAGTGTAATTGTCAGATAAGCGGCAGATGATGGTGAAGTTTAATTGTGGTTTGACTTATCTGTCTATGTACAGGTTTGTTATGCATGTGCTGATGCTTGTCAAGCAGTTGATATTAAGGCTTAGGCTAATATTTCAGGTACTGTTGGAGAACACAGAAATTGTTGAAGGTGGCTAAAACTAATAGCACCAACACTGGAGATCGTACACTTACTGTTTGAGTAGTTTATCACATTATCTAAGTACAAACTATAAGGGAAGGTACTAAAGAACAGTTACAGCCTACAAATGGTCCAGCTGTGCAGGCTTCATCAGTAACTGACAGATGATTTTTGAGAGGGAAGCACGTCTCATGTAAAACATGTTGAACTAGATTCCTCCCTCCTTGCATCACTTGAGGAAAAAATGCAAATGAGGGAAACCTAAAGACAGTAAAGTGAATTGGGATGTTGTGTGTGTGGGAGGGATGTGTGCCTTTCAGTGTGTAGGTGTGAAGTTGCCCTATTCATTTAGTTTTGTGGGTGGAGTGTGCTCCCCTGGTGGTGAAGGCTCCTCCCTGCTGTCAAACCAATCTCGGTCCCCTGTGCTGTGTTTTTAGGTGAATCCATCTGACAGATACCACTTGATGCCCATCATCACACCAGCCTATCCCCAGCAGAACTCCACATACAACGTCTCCACGTCAACGCGTACCATCATGAGCGAGGAGTTCAAATATGGTAATACAGAATGCATAAGTGAAACCAACATATTTCAACTTTCTGTTTGCCTAGTTAGCAACTTAAAAACATTGTCTAGTTTTTCCAAAGGCAGTGGTAACTGTGTTCCTCTTAGTAATACATGTGTCACTTTGAATGTTGAATTGTCAGACCTTACATATCTTTGCTCCTGTGCATCTGTCATGAACAGGCCTGAGCATCACAGATGAGATTCTTCAGGGAAAAGCAGAATGGTCCAAACTCTTTGAGCCACCCAACTTTTTCCAAAAGTACAAGTAGGTATTTGGCACATGAAGCATTGATGGGTGGAACATTTTATTAACAAAATCAAAACAAAACATGTCGACCGTCATGTTTCTGTTGTATTTTATAATTGAGTCGTATTTATTTATATATATATTTATTTAGATTGTATTTATAATCTGTGTCTTATCAGTGTGTGGAAACAAGCTGTTTGTGTGACATTAACAGTTTTGGCAGGTCACAGAGTGTGTAGTTGAAACTCAACTAGATGATGCCAGTTTGTTTTTTTTCCAACCAATTTATTGTTTTCACTTTTTGAAGATTGGGCAGATTTGACTCATCCTGTGATCAGTAGAGTTGGAGTGACTCATTTTGTTCATGAAAGTTGCTCCCACACAGTTCATGTACCACAGCTGAGTTTTCTGCCAGGTTCTGTTGCTGCTCATGCTCCTGTTCCACTGTTGGAGCCACATTAGTCACCTGAACACTGATATGATGGGTTATGATTAATGTTCTACATGTAGCTTAACAAACCCCATTTCATGAGTGATATTGCATGTACTCTCAAATCAAGAGTGATGAATCATGCAGCCCAGTACAGATGCAATGAGGATGGTCACAAGATCATTATACCAGCACATTAGTCCTGCAACAAATACTGGCTGTACTAAAGGAGGTTTTCACTCAGTTGAATGTCCTTGAAGCTATTGATGATGAACACACCTGGATAGGACACAGCAAATGTTGCCATAATGCTGCCGGTCTGTTTGTCTAGTCACTTTACACCTTTGGCTGATTTTCTGTTTTGTGCTGCAGGCATTACATCGTTCTGACTGCCAGTGCATCCACAGAAGAAAACCACTTAGAATGGTGAGTGTGAAAGGACTGGATTTCTAGTAGGTCTATAAGATGAAGCCATCTTTCTTCTTCAATGCATTTAAATTGTATTTCAGCTGGCAAAGCGCTGGACTGTTTTTGAGCTTTTTGTGTTTTCCTGTGAATTACTTTTATTGTATATTTACATTACCTGGCACCCAATGTCACAAAGAAACACATATAACTAAAATAATTCCTCAGGAAACTGTGCAGCAATACTGTGAACATAACTTCTATCCTGGTGTTTTCCCTCAGGATCGGCCTGGTGGAGTCAAAGATCCGTGTTCTGGTAGGAAACCTGGAGAGGAATGAGTACATCAACCTGGCTCACGTCAACCCCCAGTCCTTTCCTGGGTCCAAAGAGAACCGCAACGAGTGAGTCTGGTTTTATCCATGCATAAGGACAGCTCACTGAGAAAGTTCTGGAATAGTAAAGACAGAATCTGCTAATAATTAATACAACTTTTTCTAAGGTCATTCAGTAATTTGAAAATTAATTGTCAATGTCATCTAAGCAAGTTACACATTGACGTGTGTAAATTGCAAGTGTGGGTCAGTAAGTTGTCATCCATTGTTGGCAAAGATCTTGTTAGTTAGGCAGGGGCGTGGCATTGGTTGACTGCAGCTCATAACTTTCTTGACATACTTGGACATCACAATATTGTGTATTTGTGCAACAGGAACGACTTTGTGTCCATGTGGTTCATTGGGATTATCTTCAAGAAAGTGGAGAATCCAGAGAGTGTGAACATTGACCTGACGTACGACATCCAGTCCTTCACAGACACTGGTAAGTCCTATCATAATCATTTATTCTATTTCCAAACTCTGTTTATTTTGCTCTCTCCAGTCTCTTTCCCTGTTCACTCCAGTGATAATAACACAGGTCTCACCTATATACATCACACACACACACACACACACACACACACACACACACACAGAGTGATCTGGAAGGGGCAGGCGAGTGTGTGTGACGTATATATATATGTGAGGTTTTTTTTATACTATACTTTCAAAATGCACAAGTATATCTTATTGCCAAAATTACGAGGGGTGACTGTGAAGTTTGTAGTAGAAGGTAGCCCAAGGTGGAAGGTCGAAATTTCCAAGTCAGAAAATACCACAAAAGTTATTAACTTCAACCTCTCAGGCAAAGAGTTGAACTGCACGTGCATGAAACGAGAGCTGAATGACTCATCTCCTTCTACCTTAGACCTATTTCATAGTTCTTCTGTTACATTCAAAAGTATTTGAACATACTAATTCAGCAAGATCAAGTATTCAAGTCCTAAGGAGACAAAATAGAAGAAACCTAACGTGTACAAACATTCAAAACAGCAGCCAATGATCCTGAACATGACGTTTGGTTCTCTGCAGTGTACAGACAAGCCAACAACATCAACATGCTGAAGGATGGGATGAAGATTGAAGCAACACATGTAAAAAAGAAGCAGCTCCATCAGTATCTTCCTCCAGAACTGGTGCAGAAGAAGAAGAGGGTGAGATATCTTCCTGTGCATGTTGGAATTTTTAGATGCGTTATTGTCCTAACATTTTTCCTCTTTGTCAGTTGACTCTGTTTTAATTTCCCCCCTTTCTTCTTTTCTGCAGAGCATAGCAGAGCTGAACCGCAGCTCTAATGGCGGGAGCTCTAAGCGGATCTCTCTGGACAGCAGTCATCTGGACAGCTCCAGAGACACGGACTCGGGGACTCCCTTTAGCTCCCCAACCAACAAACCCTCCAAGCCTGCATCTGACACAGATGACAGGTATGATCACATTTTGTGACCTGTGACTTTTCCATTAGGTGTTTGTTTTTGTATTTTTGTTTCCTGCCTGTTTTTCCTTGCTTTATCTGCAATACGATGTTGACTGAACATGTTATTGCTTCTCTGTATATCTCAGCGTTAGCCCTCCCAAGCAGCTTTTTGAGGAGGGCTCTCCAGTACCCAGTGCGGCACCAGCCGCTAAAGACCAGGGCATGTCTATCCCTGTCATTGGCTCAAGTGAGTTTCCCAATCAGGACTACACAGATATCATGATAAGTATGGGAAAGTAAAGTCATTTTCATTTCTAGGGTAGGTTTTTTTTTTTTTTTTAGTGACTATCATATTGTATAACTGACCATTACCACGACACTATATATATATATATATATATATATATATACACACACACACACACACACACACACACAGACACACAATAAATAAATACAAACTATTCTTATTTCTTCACGTCTTCTGTCTCTTCTTCATTTTGAAGAACCTCCAGTTAAAGCAAAGCCTCCTTCCCCACCAGCTAACAGCTCCATCACCACAGTGCTGAGTGGCAGTGTGAAGCCTAACGCCACCAGCAGCCCCAGAGAGGAGCCCAACGGCCTGGACGACTCCGTCAATGGAGTTCCCTCCAAGAGACCACACTCACCTACACAAGAGGACCTGGCCAAGAGGCACAAACACACAGAGGTAAGGAGGGTGTCCTCAGCTCAGGACAGGAGTTTACAGATTTAAACTTAAGCTCATATTTAATGAAATTTACTGTAACTGTCATACAGCACGAGCTGTGATACTGATACTGTTTTTGCTGCAGGTGGTGTCCAATGATGACTCCATATTTAAAGAGCCATATCCACCATCGTCTGACTCCTGTACACATGGAGAAGGAACCAATCTTGTAAGTGTTATACACTCTGTCTGCTTTTATTAACTGTTTATATAAAGCCAGACCCATTTTCACATTTTGTCTCTTCACCATTAGACCCCTCTTTCTGGCTCAAAGGCTAAGCCCATTCCAACCATCGATACCTCAAGAACACAGGTAACATCTTCTTTGTAAGCCATTTGTTCAATTTTATACCTGAATGGTTTGATTTTTTATTGGCATTAAGTAATAGCTCAGTGTGGTGGACATTTGGTAAAGCAAGTACGTAATGACTTTATATCAAGTACTTCATGTTGTTCTCTCTCACCTCAGAGACTTCCCAGCATGGAGCTGCCAGATGCCTCCTCGCCTCTCCCAGCCAGCAACAGTTGTCGTGTTGTGAAAAATTCCATTAAACTGGCTCTCAACCGCCACAAGTGAGCTTCAGCTGTTATTCAGGCAGCATCAGGGCGACTGAAACTGTCTTGTGTTATTTAATTGTCTTTCTAAGGTGTTTACTTTATTTAATTTACTTGTATGCTCCAATGTCATGCAGCATCACACCTCCCAAGCCCCCAGTGTTTGAGGGCACCCTCACCACTGACACTCCTCCTGCCAGCGAAGAGAAGGGCATGTCCATTCCTGTCATTGGCTCGAGTGAGTATCTGTGTTTTCTCCATTAGCTCTTGTTACTGATGTCATCAAGGTGCTCGACACTGATTTTTCTTTCCCAGTCTTAATTTTGTCAAAGAAAACGTTTTTCCAAAAAACAAAACAAGAATAAAAAACTGTAACAAACACTGTTGACAGCCATTTTTTTTTCAAGATGAAAATGAGACTAAACTAAATGAAACATAACCACTGATAACAAAAGCTATGGTGAAATATAGTAGTTTTCATCAACAAATAATAACTGATTTTGTGAAAGATGGATAAATGGACAAATGAGCTGTAATACAAAATCAGAAGCTGCTGAATAATGTTGTTCTCTGCCCGTGATGATTAGCAAACACATGTCCAATGCTGCATGACATTGGACATGTGTCCACAATCAGACTGAAAAATGAACAATTTTTTGTCATGTCTGTTTTCCTCTGCAGAACATGTGGCATCCAAACATGTGGCGCCCCCCGTCGGCAGCTCCATCCCCACGTTAGTGAGCAGAGGAGCCGACCCGCTGAACGGAGCAGCCTCCAAGAGACCCCACTCCCCCTCCCTGGAGGAGCAGGCCAAGAGGCTGAAAGAAACAGAGAAGGCCAGAATCCACATAGCTTGAACACACAACTAATAAACTGGATTCATACACACAGGTGGGGCTTTACAGTTAAGTCAAACACCAAGAAGATGACTTCACACAGGGACAGGTGCGTTCCGGTTGGTCAGTCTCACGTGAAGCAGCAGGACCGACACCTCACCTCAAATCTTCAGAGATTAGAGATTTGCCAGTGGATAGGTGATTTGGTCTGCACCCTCTGTCATACTCACAACCAGAGGGAATTTAACACAACTTTATGAAGATATTTGACATGAGAACTAAAGCAACTGTTTTTTGTTTTTTTTGTTTTTTTTTTTTTTTTTACTTGCCTTCTCCCTCAGTGTTTAAAAATGTACACTGCAGTGACAGAAAATGAGCTGTCCTTCTTTTCATTTTCCCCTTTTTCCAGTTAACATGTTTTAAAAGGGCCCAAAACGTTTATCAACACTTACTACACACACCTCTGGTGTATGCTTTTTTTTTTTTTTCTTTTCTCCCAAACAGAAACCTGTACAGTAAATGTTGATGTACATAACTTTTTTTTTTTGTCTTAAAAAAAAAGCAAAGATCACTGTTAAGTCTTTTGACAATTCTATTGCAGTTTTATCTAAAAATGAAAAAAAAGTTTAAAAAATTGTAATTTCTTGTTTTTCTCTACTGCTTGTCCAAAACGTGTCTCCGGCCCTGGATATTTTTTGTAAACATTGTATAGGTTTGGATACAGTTGCAGGGAGGGTTTATTGAGGGGTTGCTTGGATATGACGGAAGTCACAACCACGACTCTTTGGACCACCATGACCCCCCAAAGAGCACTCCAGGTTAGTATTGGACTTGCAGTGTGTAGGTGATCATAGACGCCCAGTGACATCCGTGCTTCTCAGGTGACAGTAAGAGCAAGAAAATAACCCTTACAGCAGGAAACGTCATGCATTTTCTGGAAGTGATGAAATGGGTCTGAAGCTTTTCAGTCATTGTTTAGCTCTTAGGGGTAGCACACGACATTGGAAGAACCATATCAAAACGCTATCCTGATCTTTCTGTTCAGTAGCTTCAGTGTCACTGTGTCACGCCTATTGTTCGTCTTGGATTTAAAAAAAAAAAAAAAAAAAAAAGGTTGAGTTTTCTGCTTACTTTAAATGGTGTGTTTAAGCCTGAAGTCAGATAAGTGTGGTTGACACAAAAAGAAAGTGAGTGCTGGACAGTTCACAAGAAAACGGGCACGAGAAAGTGTTTAAACATCCGTTTTGTGTATGTATCTGTGGTTGACAGATTGTCTGACATCTAAAATGATCCTCTAGTACATCAGGAAGGCTAAACTACGAATTTGTTCAGGATACTACTTGACCCCCACCCCCCACCACCACCACTTCAACATGGTCTGTTTGCTAGTGAGGCTTGATCCTGATGAAGCAAAGTCCTGGTTGTTTTCGTGTTCCACGTTCATGGAAGTTTGTGGTGCTTTGTGAAAAATGGTTCGAGGCTTATGAACAACTTGTGCTGGTTTGTGTGTGTATGCATGCGTATGTGGTTGACTGTGTGTGAGCGTGCATGCATCGATCGGTTGATGTGTTGGAGAGAGAGATGGAATTCCCTTCGTTTTGGGTGTTAACCCTCTGCGCCTCCTGTGGAGGTTCTTAAAAGATATCTCCTGGGGCCACAGGTGGGGGGTCAGGAGACACCTTTTTTTTCCCTGCCTTGGGCCCCAACCCTCCATCTTTATGGTCTGAAGCTGGTTTCTTTGTGCTGGACTTCAGCATAGAGGTTATATGTATACAACTAAGTGTAAAGTGATGCTAAAGAGGCACCCTCTTCATCGGAGCAGGTAGAGAGTTGGGACACAGGCTCTTTTTCCAGCATTGGTTTCCCCAACTAAATGTACAGAGAACAGTTTTTTCAAATGGCATATTCTTCATTATTGGGGGTTTTCTTATCACTTTATTTATATTTGCATATTTGTACCATGTGATTCTTTTTTTTTAATAGCATTCATAGCAGGTAGGTCTTTTCTGAATGAAATCTGCACCACTCTGTTTCAGAAAACTCATGTTTTTCTGTTCAGAAACATTTAACAAAACAGGTCATTTAGATGTTTGTTTCTAAAATGTATTGAAAGGGTATTTTTGTATGTGTTTATCACTTCCTTTAAATGAATCTGTACACCCATTAAACCCCTAAAAAACTACTGTCGTCTCTGTGTTTTTTTTACAGCTAAGGTTGTGCTGGCACGAATGGGAGGGGGCTTTATGACCTGCCGGCCTTGCCTGTTTTCCTGGAAAAGTCTTACCATCTTAAAACATCAATTCACCTAAATGACCTTTAGAAAAAAGCTTCAATTAGAACCACCGTACTCTATGAATCCTTATAGTGACTTGGTTTTGTCAGAGGCTGTTTCAGAGGTCAGGAATGGAATTTAAGCCTCAACCTTTAAGTCAAGAGACTTAACTAAACATGGATATATCTGGAGTTTCCATCTTTGTGGAGCTATAACCATGCAGTGTGTGTCTAAGCATTCAAAGACATCTTAAAGTGGCTCATTTAACCTAATTGGGCACGAGTTGGATCATAGCTAGCCTCACTTTACATTGCATTCAAGTCGCAGAGCTAAGCAAACATTGTATTATAGAAACAAATAAATGCCTGGTGACCTTTGAAAAACCCAGAAAGTTGTAACAACACAGTTTTTGTTTTTTTCACCTGCTAAAGCCCTGACAGGCAAATGAAAAGAGATTTTTTTTTGTTTGTTTTTGTAATACCCAGTTCAACCACAGGAGGCTGCAGTGCACCAAAGAGGACTAAAAGCGTTCATGTTTTCTTCCAGGTGATTTTTAATTTCTCCATGCACTCTAAACACAAGGTAGATATATTGTTTGTTATCAGTATATTGCTGTTGGGTCTTTCTTTTGCATCAAAATGCATTTCAATCAGCAGCAATTTGTGGTGGAAGAATGGGCCGAACACAAACTTTCACCAGGGACACTGCATTTCAGCCTCTCGTGGAGTCATTTTTACTGTAATATTTGCAAAAATGTTTCTGCAGAGATGTAGTAACTGTGAAATCTATAAAACTTGAATATGTTTCTATGACAAATATTTTCATAAAAATTCAACCAAGATAAGAATGTATACAGGTATTATTTCGACTTTGAAACAAAGCACATGTTGCTGTTTTATTCTTTGCAGCACCACTGAATGGCAATTTGGTGCATGCCAGTTGTGGCTGTGGATTTAAAGGCAAAGCCATATACTCTAACATTTTTTTTTCTATTTACAAACCGATATTAACAATTAACTATATTAGAGTAGTACTATGGGTGCCAGCTGAGTGTACTGATGTTACTGATTTACACTACATACTTTACATTGTCTTTAGTTCATTCGCATTTTGTTAAATAAATCTTTAAAAGTCATGTGTGGTCTTCTCCTCGTTGTCCTTCCTTTGAGCGAGGATGTGACAACGTGAACCTTGATAGAAACTTGGAAAAACATTCAAACTCTAGTTTTAATGACATTTTACTCTAATTCCTTGTTTGTGAGGGAGGATTGGTTTCTCGTTCACTTGGCATTTCTAAATTCAGTATTATGAGATGAGTTCTGCCTTCTTCCTTGTGTGTGTGTCCTCTTGGCAAAATGTGGTCCTGGAGACACCTACTGTAGCAGGAACTTTCACAGAGGTGGTTTTCAGTACTTTGGCAGGCGTATAGCTGTTTGTCTGTCTGTGAGTAATCATGGGTCGGAACGTCAACATGTTGATGGCGGTTGCATCTGGTATGATCCCACACCTCTAACAGTTTGTTTCAAGTTAAGTGTCACTGTCACTTGTGTTGAGTTGATGATCCTTCCTTGAAACTGAATGGGAGACAGGGGGAGTTTCCACCTCACCTGCTTGGTTGAACTTGTGACAGCATGCATTTGTGTATCTGTTTTAAGGGTTGTGTGTTTGTGATTTTATGGGTGGGTGTGCTTTCCTATTGAAACCCTGCAGATGGGATGGTGTTTGACAGATATGGAGTCTGGAGAGCATCTGACACCCCCACCCCTGCAGCCTCTTCCTCTTTTCCATCCCTTGCTACCCACTCTTAAGTGGGACCTGGCTCCAAGACCCTGAGCACTGGGATCTGCCCTCAGCTCTTCTGGTAAGAAACATTTTTTCTTACAATAGAGTCAACACTCTATTGATCCTCTGTCTCATAAAAACAATGTCTACAGAAGAAAGCTACCAGGATGTAGTGCAAACAGTTCTCAAGTAACAGTAAAAATATGCCAAATATAGACATCTTCATGTCTACAAAAAAATTGTGTCCTCCAGTATTAGTTATGCAGCGATTTTGCAGCCTGTGTGATTGCACGTTTCTCCACAGCTTGGGTTGCAACCAAGAGGAGATGATGCACATGCAGTGAGGACGTCAGCAGCTGGAAGGGAGCTGCAGAGCGAGCTCATGGGCCAGTATTCACAGTGTGGGAGGTGCTGGTGAGTTACGGTGGGTACGTTGTTTCCTGTGGACTGTTTGCGACAGCGCCACCCATGGAAGGAGGACTTACCAGAAACAACAGGGTATTGGCAATGGCAGCATAAGAGGAAAGACAACAATATTTCCCTGTATCCTATTCATATCTACAGTTATTTATCTACAGT
>JBBMJY010000003.1:20045662-20067878 GCA_037833715.1 Toxotes lorentzi
CTATTTTCCCCCACAGTTCTCATGCCCTCCATGCTAGGGGACGATCCGCACCGAAGGAAGAAAATTTTAATATCTTTTTTTTCAAAATTAGCTAACAAAAAAAAAAAAAAAAAAAAAAAAAAAAAAAAATCACTGAATACATTGCAGTGTCATTTCACTTCCTCAATTTGTTTTTCATTTTCTTTAGCTTTTTTCAGACCTGGGATGTGGGAACCTAAGTAGTAGTCATCATCTTTATAGTTTTTGATGTATGAGTCTGTACATTGTGTTATAAATGTCTGTATGTGTGAACTATATCATCTTTCAGTTCTGTGTTTGCTAATGTAGCTGCAAAATGAGGAAGGCAGGGACATGGCCGAGCTACTTTTTTGGCAAATGTACATTTCTTAATTATGTCAGAAATGTAACATGACTTGTTTCTTGCTGTTTTATGTAACATCTCTGTGTGAGCATTACACTTTGGACTTAGTGCTTGTTGTTGGGGGTTGTCATGTCCACAAAACAATATTTTTGTTCTGTTAAATCACTGGAAACACTGTACACTAAAAACAAACACACTTCCCGGATCAGTTCTAGTTCCTCTCTCACACAGGCATCATGTGGGGCAGGTTTTGATTCATGCAAAAGGATCAAAGTAGTACTGACAAACTCGTTTCGTGCTTTGATTTGGATGCAGAATGGCGCAGGCTTGCCTTTTTAGTAAATACTGTTCTGATGTTTCGAGTTTAAAAGGCACTTAAACTGTAGTCCGGCTGAATTTGAATGAACACTGAAAGATTTTTAGACATGTCTGTTACATATAATGTTGTTTCCACCGTATGTCAGCAACATGTTTCAGTGGGAAGCTTAACTGCAGTCTGAATACAGAGTTTGAGATGTTATATGTAAGGAGGACTTCTAAAACCTTCACTTTTCAGCCCAATTTTGAGCCCAAGATTTGTAGACTAACTGCAAATCACATAACCAATGCTTTTCATATTATTGAATCACACTGTCCATTTTAAATATTAGCAGCTAAAACGAGATGCAGACCAAAAATTGAAAGACTAGGATGAGCTCATCAGATACACAGGTACAGTTAAATACACAAGGGTTTAGGCACAGTTGCCCATTTGTGCTAAAAAGAAAACAAGGAAATAAAAAATGGTGGAAAAAGAGCATTAATCAGTGTGTGTTTCCTGAAAATATCAACTTCAAACAAAACCATTTATGCTCCTTCTTCAGAGCAGACATTTAGACTTCATAGTGGGAAACAGACAGGTTTTACATTACTAATAAGCCATGATAATGTGACAGTGAGCCAACATATACATATACACCAGGACCATGAAACTGTCTTCTTTGGAAGAGACAAATTATGCCCAGTTTTAACCTGCATATCTCGATTGCACAACCACTTGTGTGGCAGTCGAGGCAGGAAAAACAAAAAGCAGAGAATTATGTCTTGTTTGTGTACAGATTCAACTTGGCTCTGCTGTATCATCACCTCCCCATTTTCCCATCCATTCACCCATTCACTGACTCTTTTTCATCTGTACTCTTTAGTGGCTGAGCCGGCGATCCAGATCTTCGAGCAGCCTAAGCAGAGGGGAATGCGCTTCAGGTACAAGTGTGAGGGTCGCTCGGCTGGCAGCATCCCCGGAGAGAAGAGCTCCGACAACAACAGGACCTACCCCAGTCTGCAGGTCAGTCAGCCCCATCGCTTTTCTCCTCCTCTCTTCTTTTTATCTCTATATGTGTCTTTCTATACAAGTTTGCATGCATGAGTAGCAGAACAGTTGTTAAAGCAACCTCCTCCTCTTCATCCACAGATCCTGAATTACTCAGGTAAGGGTAAGGTGCGTGTGTACTTGGTGACGAAAAACGAGCCATACCGACCACATCCACATGACCTGGTGGGGAAGGACTGCAAAGACGGATTCTACGAGGCCGAGTTTGGTCCAGACCGTAGAGTGATTGCGTGAGTTGTCCTTCCCACAGTCACCTCTGTCCTACAGCACTCTGTCATATATTCACTGACGTCACTGTCATCGTCATCATCAAAGTAATTACCTCCTCAGTCTCGGTCTTAATCAGCATATCCTCATCGAAATAAGTAAACACACTATTCAATATTCAATTTGCTCTCTCTTAACTGTATTTTTTGTTTCACGTGAGTGTTTCGGAAGAGACCTAGTGCAAATAGGGGACCTCTCAGATACAGAGGAAGAGACTCATACAGCAAATCACACACACACAGAAAGCATATTTGTTAAACCATGTCTGTGATCAGGATGGCAATATGGGTATTCCCCAAGTGACATCATCCATATTTGCTCTGTGTTAGAGAGAGAAAACAGTGTGTGTATGTGCGTGTGTACTCGAGCATGTGTGTGAGAGTGTGAATGAGTCAGTATCTCTTATGTATAATTTGCAAATCCCTCATGGATTTGTGTAGTAAATTCAGATTAATTAGAATTCCAGCCTCTCCATATACATAAAGTGAACTACTCCTTTCTGATCAATCAGAAAATCATTATTAAAAAATGTGTTTGTTGATGTGTACTTCACCAGCCAGAGCAGATGGGTGAGACTAATTGCATCATTGCTTTGACCATAACACAAAACTACACCATCCTTTTTATAGATCATACTTCATTCAGGTATGGCCCCATGTGTTTTGTTTATTATAATCAGGCTGTTGCAGTAGTGTTTCTCATGTTATTGTTGTGTTATTATACTCAGTTTCCAGAATCTGGGTATCCAGTGTGTGAGGAGGAGGGAAGTGAAAGATGCGATCATACAGAGGATCACCAGAGGGATCAACCCCTTCAGTGGTGAGTCTTCTAAACCCAGATCCAACTTTCCGTGTTCTGTCTGTTTCTGTTTTCATCACTCACTGTAGTTCAACTCCGACATCGGTGGTTTCAACCTACTCGTGTAACTCATTAGCTTCAGAGCCTAACTGGATCCTGGATCCAATAGTACCAGTACAGATAAGAGATTTCTTAGAGCTGAAAAACAAATCTTATAATTTTATATTGGCTCATATTTATTGCTACAGGAACACATACACAAAAAAACACTTTGAAACACAAACAAGCATTGTGAAGTTTTGTTTTGACTCAGTTAAGGTTCAGGTTAGGTTCAAAATTCACTGTTAAAGGACATGACCCTAACAGTATTCAGTATTTTCTTTACTGTCAACAAATTCCATAAAAAGATCAAAACCAATAATGATTCAAAACTTAGCTAGTATTCTGTATGTATCTTATCCCTCTGTGCCACAGAGCTCCATTCTTGTCCAAAAACTATTACAAACCGTGAGCCACATAATTGGGTGACATATGTTCCTTCATTACCATGAACAGTGAATATTAAATTAAGAGTGCATTAAGTCACAGCTGAAAATAGCCCTCCGATAAATGCGCTGTTTTTTCCAGTGTTAGTAACGTTTGTTAAAAACTACACTGGCGAGCTGTTTTAGGAAATTAATGACTCCTACTTATTAAATTAGCTTATTACTGAACTATAACTATACATAAAGTACAAATACAACAAAAATGTTTTAAACATGAACTAAGGGAAATGAAATTTGTTGTCATATCTGCCTTAGTACTGTGCGTGCTGATCCTCATCAGCTGAGAATATCAGCTCACTAATATGTGAGGAAAAAGAATGAGTGTCACTGTATTTAGGTGAAAGGCATGACAAGTGTGAGTTCTGTTATCACTGCTGTTGGTTACTGTCACTGTCGTTGCTGCTGTTGCTTTTCCTGCTGTTGTTACTGTTAAACAGGTTCAAAACAATTCAAAAGAACTGTTTTCAAGTGCTGGTTGACCCAGTTCTCAGGCAGCTGAGAAGATTTTCCTAACATCGAGTCAAAAATTCGCTCTGTTACCACCGCACTATCTACAGTAAAGCCATTTCCTCTGTGTGCTTTCATTCTGCGGTCCTCCGGTGCAGACAGACAGCAGTTCTCGTGTACAAACAGGCGTTGAGCTACTTCCCCATTCTTGGTCACAGTTGCTCAATTCAGCACAGTGCAGGATGCCACGTGAGAGCTGGGAATGCAGGATTCATTAAAAGGGGGAGGGTGGACCGAGGGGGTTCCCCAGCTCTCAGAGATGATGATAAAAGTAGGGTATGGTGCTTTACAGGTCTGTAAAACCGTGGAGGGAATGGAAGGTTTTTATTCAGACATATAAGGTTCACTTTCTGCCTCTCAAACATACAATCGTATGTTTGTTGATGATCTTAGATCCTATGGTTGTTACAGTGTTTTTAAGATTCACAGTAGGCAAATTTGCATGTGGACAAGTCCGAGTGGCAGCTGTAGCTGCTTTTAGATAACTGGACTCAGTGGACTTTGTAAACCACATTTATATACCACATATTTGTAATTTGCTCTTTTGCTTTGATTTATTACTTTCTGTGTGAAAAGGCTGGTGGTGGAAAGTAAAACCTGATTCTTTACTGTCAAGTCGAGTCTCATAGAATAATAAGACAGCTAACCTAAAAAAAAATCCATGAAACTGTGATACAGATGGTCTGTGTGATACGAACCCCTAACCCTAGATGACGTTTTTAGTCATTTTCCTCTGTCTAATGACCACATAACCACATCTCCGTTCTCTTATCTGTATGATTTTAGAGTCAGAGGAACTAATTTAGGTTTAAAACTTGTCAGAAGTTGAAGACTTCAATCAGTGGTAGTTGTATCAGGCTGTGCAAAATGACCTTACTGCTACCAATCAAGATATTTTATTGTGTGCTTCCTGTGTTCTGTGATTATGCTGTGAATATTTGTAGGCTTAGACACTTCTTACAAAGCCTGCTGTTTGGATTCATGGGTGAGAAGAGACAGAAAGTTTGCATTTGTAGACCTAAATGAGCAACTCACATTTCCACCTATCTAAAACACCACTGGAGGGGTTTTAGATTTACAGACTTTGGGTGGTTCACTGTCCCGAAAAGAGATGGACTTTGATAAAGGGATAAAACAGTTGAATAATTCAATGCCTTGAGTTCCTAATTTTGATGTTGTTCATTCTTTTAAAAGAAATGTTTTACGAATCTTTTATCTAAAAAGGAGTAGAGGGAGGTTGAAGGTGACTTGATAACCTGAGCTTTGACGTCTGACATGGGTGAGACCATACAAGAAATCTTGTTGATATTGTGTTCATAAAGAGCCATTCTGATGATGAAGTGTCACCATTATCCTGACGTTCACTTCCATCTCTCAATGGTATAACTGTTGATGGGACAGGTAGAAGTGACAGCACTACAGCGGAAGCTCAGATATATTTATTGCTGTAATGGGCAGCTGGGTGTCTCTGTCACGTGGCTCAAACCTTCCCCTCTCTTCAGCTCACTTCTGCTGTGAAACTCAGCTGCTTCCTGTGTTGGAGGGAGATAAGCCAGAGCGCCCCCTCCCCCCCCTTCCCCCAACCCATTGCATTCGCACAACCACTTTTACACGGTTACAAACCTTTCTGACCTCACCTCATGCATGTGAAGTGTTGTTTGCTGTACATCGGTGCAGTTGTCTGTCGTCTACCTGACCTATTGAGATGGATGAGGTCACTGTCTGTTCACATCACCTGCGCTGATGAGCTGAACACTGTGTGTGACGTCGCAAAATGTTTCTCTGGCTTCTCACATTTCACAGTGTTGTGGTTGTACACCTGGTAAATGCTCAAGTGGAAAACTATTCACCCAAACAAGGGTCAATAACATTTCGTTGATGTTCAGAGTTAATTTTCAAAGCTTGTGGTTGTATATCACGCTGTGAAAAAAACTGTTAAGCTTTAAGTCTATATTCAGATGTTTACAAGACGGTTCACTGAGGTAATTTGTGCGCAGATTTTAGCTGGAAATTCAGTTTCTTTTCTGCAAACATTGAATTTCACAGTTTTTCCGACGCTCTCGAGAGAAATTGTTTCTGAGCTTCATTTCACAGGCTTCATTTCTGATCTGATCTTCAGTCGAGTGCACAGTTTGGTACCACTCAGTGATATAAAAACAACAGTGATTAAACCCTCACAGCCACACCCATCACTTTAAATCACCGGGGAATGTGTCTTAAAGCTGATTCCTCTGATTTTATTCTTCTCACTAGATTGCTGTCAGTTTCATGGGTTTACAAAGTGATTTCAAACCACAGGCTTTGGAATTATTTCTGAATATTACTCCACTAGTTCAGAATCTTTCTGACCCTTTTTTGAGCCCATACCAAACATATTATTACTTCTATTTAGAAGTTGTAGGTAACCTTTAAGTCAGTGCTGAGCAATATTATAATGGTGCACTATTGCAATGTTGTTGTTGTTTTTTGTTTTACATCAGCATTATTTTTGCCACTTCTATTTCCTCTGTTGTGAGGGCTACCATGCTGGAGGTGCTTTTTTCCATTGGCCGTTTTATCATGTGCCATTGCCAGAATACTAACACTATGTTTCTATCCAGTCTATCCTCTATAAGTTTTATGATACATCGTAGGTATAAATGATGGAGCTATAATATATGAATCATTACCTCAGCCTGGCAAACTGAGTGCTGCATATTAGAGACTTGGTGAAATTGTGAGTCATGTCGTGGAGACACTGTTTGTGGTGAGCTTGGCACCTGCCTCCCCTTTTTTCACTCTGACAGTCTTCTCCCACATTCATGCTAACCAACGGAACCTGACGCCCACCCGCCCCCGACTGTCTGTGTCCCCGTCACCACCACAGCCAATGACCCCCTCACCTCACAGCTGCAGCTCCAGGATGCCCAGTGACTCTGGTCACAGGTTGTTTCCACCGCACACAAATTCACTCGCCACTAGTTTTACCTACAACCCACTTTCCTGCACCTGTCCAGCATCTGCCTCGTTCAGTCGCACACTCCACAAACACTCACGCACATACCTCGCATGAAGACCAACTTAGTATGTTCCATCAGTATTTGCTCTGACAGTTCCACTTTCATACACAGGCAAGTCTCCATTTCTCCCTCCTTCAGTTTCTCCACTGTGTATCTATTTCTGCCACCTACAGAAGACAAACCTGATGACCAAACAGAAACCTGAAATAGAGCAGAGCTGCATGCAGCTGCAAGACTTTGTGCAATTCAGCTGCCAGGAGCTGATATTTATTTTTCACAGAGTCATTTTTGTTGTTGTTCTTGTTGTTGACACTGTTCAAGACACTAAAACTCAATGAGCATACCCACTACATGGCACGTAGTATATGGGAAAGTCTCAGAGACAGGCTTCGAAATTCTCCCTCAAAATTACATCAAGACGATTTTTTCTAAGAAGGGGAGCACCTGCTCCCACCTGCCATAGTAATTTGTGATATTAATGATGTCGTTTGGCAGCGCTCCAGACAAAGGTGTAACATTATTTATGCTGAATTATGGACAGTGACTCATGAGAAACTCATGAAAAGCTTTGGTAATTGATGATGAGTAGGGAAGTGAGGGTTCCAGCAGACAGAGACTGAGGGCAAAGGGGAAAATGGAAGGTGTTTGGGCTGGGCAGAGCAGGGAAAGAAGATCGGAAGGTTTGACAGCTGGCAGGTGAGCCAGGGAGATGGAGGGAGGCTGGAGGCCGGTGGAGATGAGCATGTTTTGAGGAGGTGACCTGTGGGTGAGCGTGGCAGGCAAACAGGCACGAGATGAGCCTGACGCAGAGAAACAAGGAGGTAAACTCACAACACGCCATTCTATGCAGCAGGGAGTACCTGATACCAAACTGGCTGAAGAACCAGGCACTGAGGAGCTGCAGACAAAGGGGGGCAGGGACAACCATGACACATGCTAGACAGTACTCATATGGCTTTAAAGGCGTCATAAATTAGGTTGTAAGCACTTAAAGTCATCTTAGAATAATGACAACAAAATGTAAGTAATTACACGACAGTGGCTGATATTTTCTGATTTGATGCTTATATTGTAATTTTTATTGTAATGAAATAATGCATCAGATATAATGATTTTAAACCTGCTAAACGTCTGTCGCTTCATGTGTAATGGACAGATATGAGAGTGGTATCAATCTTCTCATCAAACTCTGAAAAAGAAAATAAGCCCAAAATGTCGATTTCTTCAAGGCTGCATTCAAACCAAACTGCAGTCGATGTATAAAGCAGGTCAGACAGTCTGAGTGTTGTATACCATCTGATGTACAACAGTGTTATAAACACTAGAGCCAAACTGACATGTTTTGGCTGAATCTGATATTTAATATCAGATTTCAATAACTTGTGAACAAAGCGTCATGTCAACACCAGACAGCTCTTGTCTTGTTTACTGTATCATTTCTCAGTAAAAATGCTTAAAGAGAGGTGGGGGAAAAGCTTCAGTGATTGAAGAGACATGATAGTTGTTCTGGTCCCTTTTTTTTTTTTTTTTTTTTGCTTATTAATTCCACAACTGTGGACTGCAGTCGGACTCAAGTCACACATCTGATGACTTCTGACTAAGCAAAATTCACTGTACTGTACTAATGACCTCGGACTTCACTTGCACTTGAGCCTTGAGAAGAACAATGGCTAGTGCCAGGGGTGCATGCAGAGACAGGGAAGGCGAAATACCAAGCTACCTGTCTGTACTGAACACGTCCAGTGTCACATTCAGTAAGGACAAGGAGTTTCCCTACATCTCATGTGTAACTGCACTGAAGCTTTTTGTTGCTGGTATTCTGTTGGATGCTGAAGTGTTTCTGTCAGGAATATCCATGTGTTTTTAAACAAATTCTGATATCATGCTGTTTTGAAAAATTGGGTGAAAAGCATATTATGCAGGACGCAAAAAACAAAGTTTAAGACTTGAGATTTGACTCGACACTAACTGATGTCCCACCACTTTCACACACGTCAGGAGCCTCCATGGTCACTCGTGCAAGAGTCTCATCTCTTGCCACTCTGTCATGCAGACGCTCACACATAGAGGTAATACACTCACACTACTTTCCATTCTGAGGTGACATTGCCGAGCGTCACCATACCGACAACTTGTAGGCGGGAATGGCCTTGAATTGAAATTGAGATATGGAGGAAGAGAAAGTAGGCGATGTGAAAGCCTGGTGTGTGTGTGTGTTGGTGTGTGGGCGTCTCTCAGTACAAGCTCTCCCTGCAAGGTGTGTGTTTGTGTGTTGCCTCTGAGGGCGTGATGTGTGATGCTTGCATGTTTATATATATATGTGTGTGTGTGTGTGTGAGTGTGTGTGTGTCTGTGGGCAAACGTGTGCAGATGAGATGAATGTAGGCGGAGGACACTGATCTGTGACGTGTTCTTGTTGGTTGAGTTGAGGTTTAGGAGAGCCTACAGATGTGACAGAAGCATAAGAACATTATAGAGAACATTATAGTGGATTGACCTACAGTATCTATCTATGCTTTAATATTTAATATCATTTATCATGCAGTTTCATTGCAGTTTGAACTATTGTCACAAGGGATGTAGTGGAAAGTAAACATCCATAGACATAAAACAGGTTTAACCACCAGTGTCTGACATATGTTTAAAAGATCAGCTCAACCAAATTACGAAGAGACTTCTACCATAAACCAAATTCCATTAATTAGACTTTAATTACAACACATATGATGAGGTATGAACAGGATATAAAATAGTTCAAATTAGCTCCACCTCAACCAACAACTGTGGTGCGCTACTTAAACATGAATGCATCAATAATAATAATAAGTAATAAGAAGTGCTTTTTGCTGGTAATACTTGTATTCTTTTACTTAAGTAACATTTTCAGTGCAGGCCGTTTACTTGTAATCGAGTATTTGTGGTATTAGAATTTTAGAAATGAAAGTTGAATATGTCAAAGCCTGTCTTATGGCAGTAATAATGCCTTTAGTTGGCATAAGTGTGTCTTCTTTCATCTATTTTGACTGCGATATTGACACTCATGTTTATTTGTGTGTGTGTGTGTGTGTGTGTGTGTGTGTGTGTTTGTGTGTGTGTGTGTGACCGTGTGACCGTGACACCGTGACCTCAGTGCCACGTGAGCAGTTGCTGCAGACAGAGGAGTACGACCTGAACGTGGTTCGCCTTTGCATCCAGGTTTTCCTGCAGGATGAGAACGGCCACTTCACCCGACCTCTCAAGCCCATTGTCACCAACCCCATCTACGACAACAGTGAGTGGCTGAGCTTTGTCTGCATCAACCGTGTTCGTGCTCACGTCACGTTAGGCACTGAGAACATGATGAAATTGCTTCACAATTGCACACACAGGAGTACGGGCTGCCAGAGATTAGCTGTGTCCAGCTTATGGTTCAGCTGACGGTGGATTTCAAGAGCAGAGGATGATATAACTTTAATCATCGTTAGTACTATGCAGTAATTGAGGAATTACACAAGCAGCTGTGTTTGCACATACAGTTCATAGAGAACGTATGTACCGCTGCAGTGTATGCACTCGCAAGCGTTTGTTGCAAGACCTGTGTACGTGTGTCCACTAGATATTCTCTCAACACTGTTTCAAGTGTTGCACTCAGTAAACTAGTTCAGTGTTCCTCACACAGAAAGGGGAAGTTCTTTATACACACTAACCCTGAAACAACACTGTTACCATGGAGCACTTCCTCTTCTGACAGCAGACATGTGACATGTGACTTAACCTGGGGAGGCTTCAACTGTAAATGTGTTTTTTTTGGGGTTTTTTTTTCTAAACTGAGGCTGTTGCTGAACCAACCACACTCAGTCACTTAAGATGATCACAACAGTACATTGGTAGATTAGCCCATGGAGTAAAGGCAGTTTCTGACATTAATGAAAAATAAATGTTGACTTATAAATATTGTAGTATTCACTCTTAGTTGTTAGATGTGTTGCATCTTTCAGGTTACACGTTTAAACTTGTTTCTGCATCCTCAGGGGCCCCAAACACAGCAGAGCTGAGGATCTGTCGGGTCAACAAGAACAGTGGCAGTGTAAAGGGAGGGGATGAGATCTTCTTACTGTGTGACAAAGTACAGAAAGGTACATACTATCAATGTTCTGTAGATGTTTGCAACAAATCGATCAGCATTTTATTATTTCACACATTTTACAGTATACTATATGTTTTTCACTGAGCTTGCATCTGTTTTCTCTTCATTCATCTTCATTCAGTCAATTTATCCATTAGTCCATTTTGCTTTTCATAGCCATGGTGCCAAGGCCGTAGCCACCTCTTTGCATGTTGATCCAGTCTTTCCATTTCTGTCATCCCATCACCTCCCTTACCTCCAGATGACATTGAGGTGCGATTCTTCTCCTCTGATGGCTGGGAGGCCAAAGGCTCCTTCTCCCAGGCTGATGTTCATCGCCAAGTCGCCATTGTCTTCAAGACTCCATCCTACTATAACACCTCCATCACAGAGTCAGTCACCGTGCACATGCAGCTGCGGCGACCTTCCGATCAAGAAGTCAGTGAGCCGATGGATTTCAGATATCTGCCAGACGACAAAGGTGAGCGATGAATACGATCTTCCTGTGACTGGTAAATTCAAACCATCACCATTGCTTTGTGTGCAGTGTAGTGTCCAGGAAGTGGGGCCCAGTCCTCAGTTATTTTCAGATGATATATGTGAACATTTTGCGTTTCCTACAGATCCTTACGGCTACAACGAGAAAAAGCGCAGAAGAGAGCACTTGATGAAGATTGGATTGTCAGGTATGAGATATGGTACTGAATGAACAGTACAACCCATCTGATATGATTCAAAATGTATGAACTTTTCCTTTGTGTGAAGATATAAATGCACGTATTGTAACAAAGGTCTCTGGCCTTCGTTTAGGTGGTTCTTTTGCTGGTCTAAGTATGAACAGGCCAAAGGCAGTGCCACAGAGTACCATGACTCATATGCGGAAAGGTAACTGATTTATCTTGATTTCCCTCAAATAACAATCTTAATCCAAAGTACAACACTTCCATCCAGATGTGGATCATACTGCCTTGCCACCACACTAAACGTCACTATATTTTTTCCAGACCTCAGCAACATGTACCTGAGGCCACAGTCCACACCTGCAATGCCACAGCAAAACATATTCAACCAGCCCTACCAAGCAGGGTCTCAGAACGTAATAATGACACAGGCTCCTAATTTACAAATCCGGCAATCATGGGCAAATCACAGCCCGGCACTCTCAATGGATACAGTCACCATAAACCCTTCTGGTGCCATGGACAATCTGCCAAGTCCTAATAGCAGCAGACAGCAGCAGCCAATCCGTGGATCAGTTTACTCTCACAGAGTGGAGCACAACAGCTGTGAGAATAACACCCTACCCCAGCTCTCCATCAGGGACTTGCAGTGTTTGGATACAGTCCCCCAACCGCCTGTAATGAACCAGTCAGAATCCCAGCCGCTCTTCCACCCGCAGCACCAAAGAGATGAGCTAGCCTCTGAGACGCGGGCCCAGAACCATCTAGGCAACCAGAACCACGGTCTCCAGACTGTGTGGCCCAGTTTCAGTACTCTCAATCAAGCCCAGAACACCTTTAATGGGTCAGTGCCTGGGGGCGGAGGAGGGTCACAGGGGCTCGGCTCTTTCCCCTTCCTTGAGGGAATGGAAGGGGAAGATTTTCTGAAGAGGCTGGGGGGAGGAGGTTCTCAGACTGGTTTCCAGCTGAAGCAGGAGCCCCAGATGCCAATTGGACAAGAGACCCATCATTCTCTCATGCAGTCGCCGAGGGAAAGCCAAGGAAATACTTACACCAACTTGCTTCCTCGCCCTATGAGCAATGGCACAAACATGGATCCAATGATGCAAGATGGTAGCAGCAGCACCCAAGCTTTTAAAAATCTGCAGAATCCCTACTCAAACAACGGCATGTCCTCAGATGTTCACTATTCAAACTTGGCTGACTGGATCAAAGCAACTCAGCAAACCGACTAAAAGCAGTGACAGTTTTGGTATCAAGAAATTACCAGAAGAAGCAGCTCCAGGAAGTGCATCGGCCTTGTTTAGCCTTGCGAAATTTAGCTTCTCCCATTCTGGCCTTCTAAGGCTCAGTGGGCATTTGCTTGGGTTATTAAATCTGTGTGCCAAGACCAAAATCATTGGCAACCAACGGGATCCATAACCAGACAACAGCATTGTTATTCTAGGTGGTGTGACCAATTACTCTTGTTCCCTCATTAGCAAAGACATCGCAGAGAATGCTTTCTACATCTGACAGGCCAAATGTGGGACTTGGTAGGTTGTCATTGGGTTTTGCTTCCAATTAAAGACACCTTTCTTCCATTATGTATCAGCCAAATTTAGTGTCTTGGCAAATTTGAGAAAAAATAGGCCATGCAGTGCCAGAACCTTGCGACATTTTTTTTTAATATCAAAGACATTTTGCTTCATGATTGGCATAAACTAAGGTTCCAACCTCTGAAGCCTTGGCGTGTTTTAAGAAGTGCCAAGTTGCATTATTACTCTAATCACTCCCCCTAATTCACTGATTGGTTTGGCTTCCAGCTGCTGGCTTTCTGCAGACTCATCAATAAAACTGAGCTCACATGAATTCAGCTGGTTTCTGCAAGGCAAAGACCTGTGTGTGGATGAACCCTGCCTTAGGTTGTAGTAATGATAATGATCGTATCAAATGACTGCTAGATTCTGAAGAGGTGAATGTATTTCTTTCTTTCTTGCCTTCTCAGGTGAAGCTGTATTCACTGTCAGTATACTGTACAGAAATGAATGTTTTATTGGGTGTTTGATGTTGAAAAACAAAGGGGTAAGTGGATGTTAAGAATTTTTTTACATTGTACAACATAAAAAATGGCTTATTTTCATGGGTTTACTTGTTATTGCTTTTTAAAAGATGCATACATATTATACATGTCATTTAAGGTGTCTCACTGTTTTGTTGATTTTCTTTAACAGAGTATTTGCTGTTAAGTGCACTCTGTACATACATGTTCGCCATAGTTGAGAGTGAAAGCAACTTTGCTGAAACACTCAAGAACTGGCAAGGTACTGAAATTTCCATTGAGGAAGTGGGAGGAAGCACATTCAGTGGTGTCTTTCCTTTGTAATGACTATGTCATACCAGTGATCGCATGTGTTATCCAGAGTTCTCAGAGCATTTCGACCATATGTTTTGTAGATACAGACGTCAGTTTTATGTTTTATTGTTATATTCATTCAACTGATGCTCTTAAGAACAGTTACAGAAAGTGCCTTGGTCAAGACCACTTTGATGGGACACATGGCTGATGATGGAGAAACACTTGGCAGCAGCCTGAAGGGCAACTTCCACCAGCCAAGCTCAGCCTAACATGTTTTCTTACTTGTATAACTTCCAGAGGCTTTTTGTTATTATTTTGATGTCTCCTTATGTATTTGTATTTGTTTTGCCATTTTTGTTGCTGTTTTTGTTTTGTTTTGTTTTCCACAGGATCATTTCTTAATAAAGAACGTCTTTTTCCACATATTTTGTCCTTTATTATCATGTCCACAGTTTTTACAAACACTATTTCTCTTTATTTCTAAATGAACTTGCTGAACTTTTACAAAAGTCTGTCACATAAATACTTAAGAACTCTTATTGTGTAAAATAATAGAATTTGGTTAATTTCTAATAATTTCCTGAAACACATCAGTATTGAAATAATCATCTGGTTGTCATTGCAATGCGATTTTAGTTCCTTATCACCTCCCTCAATCTATTTTTGCACGTAGTAACATAGCATGAAGGATCGGTGATGTTGCCATTGTTACCTGCTGTTTAATTGAACTTGGCAGAGGTGGTTAAACTGACACCTTCCAACCAACCAGAAACAAGTATTTTCTATGGTTGTGGTATAAATATTTACACTTTGTGAAGGTACACTCCCCAGTTTTATTAAAACTCCACACAGGAGTGTCCAGACTGGGGCTCGAACCCGCAAGGTGACAGTGCCAGCCACTGCACCACCGCACCGCCATGTTGGGTCTCTGTAAATAATATTGTAATATTGGATTACAGTCTAGAGCTGCTCTATATGAAAAGTGTCCTGAGATAACCTCTGTTATAAAAATAAAATTGACCTCACATTATGGTAGAGTTTCATAAATGCAGATACTTTTGCTAAACTACCCACAGCTGTTTCTTTTAAACTCCAGGTTTAGGTTCACAGGATTAGTATTTCTCCATATGGTCTTTTGCAGATATTGGCCTGCCAGCTTTCTAGAGATGGCCCTTGTAGTTCCGCTTGTTAAATGTGGTGTCATAATGCAACTTGCATAGTTGAAATCTATCAACTCACCTGCTTATTTCCATCAGATTTCCTCTTTTTAGCAACCAAAAGCAGACATAGACAGTCACATGCCTCTTTTATGACTTAAATGAGAATGAGATAAAAATCTAGGATGGCAAAGTCCAGATGTCATCTTCTGTTGTTTGTATTTTGTGAATATTTTACATGAAATGACGTGCACTTCTGACACATGTGAAACTGGTCATTACCTTGTGGTTTCAATAATCTGGTGGTGAGAATGAAATGAAAAGGAAATGCCAACGCATTTGCAAGCCACTGGAGCTCTGAGCCCTACACAAATTTCACCAATGGGCAGTAAAGAATATTTTCATTCTGAGCTTGATCATCTACAGATTGAAAGACAGACCTTCTAAACTTGGCCACATGTTTTATTTAAGTTCTACTGATGTGAGACATTTAAAGAAGCTGCATTTTACAAAGCAAAGCAGAGTGTTTGTCTGTTTTCACCCCATGGCCCTCAGTGTCAAAATGATAGAAAACCAGTGATCCCAGCCTTGGCATTCATACTGTAGACGTGAATGTGAAATTGAATATACATCAAAACATATTTTTGTAATGACAGTGACGGTGACTGTGAATTTGTTGTGCAGTTTCATACTTACATCAGTATTGTTTGCAGTTTCATTACAATTAAACTATGTATGTTGATTGGGTGACAAATAAACATTTTGATTCTAATCTTCTTTCTTGAAAAACTCTACCTGCGTGTCCTGAAGCGTCATTACCAAGGAACCCAGGATGTACTACGCTGGCGATGTTAGTTTTCTCTTGTACTGGGAGTTCAAATGCTTTATGTAGCTTCCTTCCTGTCGTGTTGTGAGGAACCACAGTGAACCCTGATTTAACCTCAGTGCACAGGACACTGGTCCCAACTCATTTGCAGTGCATTTGTTACTGAACTTTCGATTTAACAGTGCAGCACTTGTCATTTTGCTCCTGAACTGAAACTCAAATGACCTTCGCCCCAGCTGGTAGTTAAACATTGTATTTATGCACAAAAGCCAAGAGAAGTTCATGGCTGTGTTAATCAGTTTCTGGTCAGAGTTCAACAACAAGCAAAAATCACATTTTACATATTAATCATATAAAACTTGATATGATTCATGTTTGAGAACTATAACCTGATCCAGGAGACAAGCAGCAACCTTAGCATTGATTTAAGGTTGTGTTTTTGTCCACCTGACAAATATGTACTCTCCTTTTAGCCTAGTTTTAGTCTGCTAGATGCTAATTGCTAAATGTCCTCTATGTTCACCAAGCTTGTTGCCAATTTTGTTAGTCAGCCATTGTAAAGTGGAAAGATAAAAATAGCAACTGGTTTATCAAAACTTCGTTACAGTTGGAAACAGGATAAATGAGAGTGAGTGAGACTGAACCAGCACTGTAAAGTTGCAGCTGCAGAACCAGAACAATGAGCTGAAAGATGCTGAAAGAATCCATGGAGCTGATGGCAACTGCAGAGTCAGGTGACAATGGGTTTGTGAACTTTAGAAAGGAAAAAAAACACAGGCCAGTGGAATGTGTCTGCTGTTTTGTCGAGTTTAATTTGAAGACAAAATGATGATGATGCACCTGATGCGTTTGTTCCTGAAACATGAGTTACTACACTGACTGTTTGACAGAGCACTGATGTTTTGACATCTGACGCGGGCTGGTGTAATTTCACTCTTGACGTTGAGCAGAGGGTCTCTCTCTGAGAGTCCCAGGGTTCAAGCTCTATGATTACTACACATTCACTGGATGATAAGTCAGCTTGTTCAAGGTGGGTCAACAAGGCTCCATGAGCACCCTGCTGATATGGATCCTGAAGGTGTTTGGGATTGACGCATCAGCCTCTCATGGTCTAGCATCCACTTGGCCTTTTGTGGTTTTTCAAACTAGTCTTTTTTCCCAGGGCTTACAGTTGCTTTTCATACTTCAGATTATGGCTAAACTCTGAGTGGTTATTTTCAGGTTTATTTCTAAGACAGCATTCTGAAGAGGTTAACCCTGGGCTTCAATGTTCAGGTGTGTATCCTTGACCCAGCACTTACCGGTCCAAAATTAATAAATACATGTTCAAAGAGGTTAAGCTAGCACTGGGCTGTGTAATGAAACAAGGTATTGCAACATCAAATCCTGTTTATTGGTAAATAATAAGAGGACCAAATGTCCTCACACAGACAGTACAATGAAGTAATTCTTTCAGGAGATTTCACTTCTGCAAGGAGATATATTAAATATATTATAGTATTAAAGCCTGGCAGAAAATTCTCACAATACCAACACTGCATGTGTGTTGGTGCACATGCATGAACAATGTGTTGTGTCTGTGTGTGCTGTTATGTTTGCTTCTCTAGACACACAGAATAAAAGCTGGTCCTAGACATTCAGTTCAGTGTTTCTCTTTCAATATTTCCTAACCATGTCCTGGAAAAGTCAGGCTAGACCTGTTTAGCCATCTATTTCCAGTAATGCCCCGCCTGTGCTGCTCTGTCTCCCCCCCCTTCTTAGCAAACGCTCTCTCACTGCAAATAGTTGCAGCAGCATCCAGTCACGCTCCACCTGAATGAACGTGCTATAATCTTGCCAAATTAGACTGAGGTTACCACATGGCAGGCTCGTCATCGGTGTGTTCAAACAACAACACACTCACAGAGGTGTATGTCTGCAATACTGATATTAGAAAGTTAGATTATAATGGCATTTATCCACTTCCACTTTGTATTTATTATGTATTTACTTACATCACATTACTAGTGATTAATCTGATCTGTTGTCACACATACTATAATGAGTTTGATAACCATTATATATGTGTAAGATGTGAAATTTGAATTTTATACCTCACCTATACATAAATTTTTATACATCTTATGTATTAAAACAAATCAGACTATCTGCAGTTTCATATTACATCATGTAGCCTTAAATATGAATATAAACATGTTTTTTTTTGTCTTATTAGATGTAAATTTCTTGCTCAAACAAGGTATCATACGTCAATCTGCATACAGTAATTCACCATAAAAGAAACAAAACATGTTCCAAAAGGTCCATTCATTTTGGAAATTGTTTTTTAAACTCTGTCTACTTCTAAATCGGCTCACAGAATGATGCCCAAACAATCTCAGAGCCACATACAATCATCAGAACCACCTAAAAGATCACTGCGCCAGCACCTCTCTATGAAATATGGAGAACGGTTATTACTTCCATTCTCTCAGTGCAATTTCCCTGATCCTACAATCTGCAAACTTCCTGCAGCGCATTTTAATTATAGGTATTATACCTTATGTGTAGCAAGAAAAGCTCCTCATGCAAGACCTAACTCATGTTTCAGAGGAGGGAAAATCCCACAAAGCTCGTACTGTAAATGTTTGACCAGAACAGTGTATACAATTGTGTTACAAGGAGTTCAACATACATTTGTAGCTCCAGTGTTTTTAGAAATATTATTCTATAGGTGAGTACTGTAAGTGAAGTGAGTCGCCATGCTCCCTGTGGAATAAGTGGAATAACCGCCACGATAATTTATTCAACACTGATGTACAGTGCGTTACCAAAATAATAATAATAAACTACAAGAGAGGTAAAAACCAAACAGCTAGCCTTAGCTAAAGCTAATTTACTGACTCTTTCCTATACTTGAAAAATCTTTTCTTAGTTTACATACACAAACCCGCTGCTAAATGAAATCATAATAGAGAGAAAAAGAAAAACAGATAAACAAAGACATGCTAAAAGCTAACCAGCCCCAGATAAGACATAAAGCACAGTATCTGATTTCATCCTAATGTAATCATCCTAAAAAGGTATTCAATTCAGGTTTGACATCTCAGAGCTAAATATCCTTCACACTTGAGACCCTTTTTCTTCAGCTTCAGTTTCTGTAGTTGCTGCAGTCTGCCTTTTTACACTCACACTACAGAAAACAGAAGTTGAAACATTGCCTCTGAGTCCATCACAGCAGACACTACAAGGCTGTCCAGTTTGAACGTGCATTCACTGTATTTCCTTTTTTGACAGGCAGCCACGCAACCATGTCAACATACTGAAGGTGTTAATTAAAAACAAACTTCGACTGAGCTCTGTATGTTCCACCAATATTTTCTCTTTGCTTCCACTTTTGTGTAAGCCTCCATCTTCTCCTCTGTCATGTATATTATTTTTACCCGCATACACAGCACAAAAGGAACACACACATACACACACACACACACACACACACACAGAGCAAGGGGAACCAGTGTTTTTGAAAAGCACCCACATGACTTTCAGGCTTTCAGGCCAATCCAGCGTGCTGCCCAGCAAAAATACACCACATAACTGGTTACAAACACTGGAATTTCAAAGCCAGTGGAGGAATCCTGTGTTAGAGTGAAGTCATAGGTCTGGTCAGACCAGTAAGCTATATTTTTACTCAGGAACAGAAAGAGATTTGACATGATATGGGGTGGCAGGGGAAGCTGTGTTTTACGGTGTCAGACAGTCTTTTATTTTGGTTGCCTATCGTGGTTGTACAAACACAGGAACATACAGGGAAGTTTGTGGCTGCCCCAGCAATTTTTTCAATCTCTGTGAAATGTGTTGGCAATAACAGACAAGCCCACAGAGAATGCTGCAAAGGTGCAATGGTCCCAAGTTAGACTGATGATTGACTGACGTGTTTGACTTGCTTCTTTATTTTGGTGACTTCTTGCCCATCCGACAGGAGGAACTTTGAAACAGTCTTCAGCTTCCATGCATTATCTTGTCTCAAATTAAATCAGTAACATACACTAATGGTTCTACATTTTGGGAAATACACTCATTGGCTTTCTTTAAAAGTGAGACCAGACCATGTGTCACCACTTCAGTTTTTGTGTGGATTAAACAAACACAATATAACATAGTCATTTAGTGAGCTTTAATAGTAGGTACATTTATTTCATCTTTGGACAGAGCCAGGCTGCTTATTTGCCTCTGTTAAGCTAAGCTATGCTAACCTGTCTTCTGGCTGAATGTGAGCAGTTCAACCAAAGGGAAATGTTCCCTTCTGAGATTTCATTTTTCAAATTTTCCTGACAGGAACATGTGGAAGTATCCAGACTATTGACAATAAAATAGCAAAGATCCAAGAATTATATGTTGCTCAAATGTCTCTTCCTCTGCTTTTTTTTTTTTTTAAATCTTGTTAATCTCCTTTGTGACCTCTTAAATTTATTTTATGACCCACTGAGGGTATTCAACACCCATGTTGGGAGCCACTTGTTTTAGACTGCAGTTCTCTTCTAACAGTTTAGAGTTCGGCTATTCACATGGACATTGCCAGGTCAATAGAGAAATGTTTCTTCCAGTGTGGTTTGGAAGAATGTGACTGGCCTGCACAGAGGTCTGACCTAAACTCCATCCGACACCTTTAGGATGAACTAGAACACCAAATGCAAGCCAGACTTCATCCCCCAACATGAGTGATGGATCTCACAAATGCTCTTGTGTCTGAATGACAGCAAATACCTGCAGCCAGTTTTTCCAGCAGGTGGAAAAACTTCCCAGATGAGTGGAGGCAGTGCAGAATATTTACATCCAGCAATCACAAATGGGTGTTTGGCTGTCCTCATACATACTTGTGTGTATTCATGTTATAAATTTCTTAAGCTCATTTTCACATATTTGCTTAAATGTAATAACCCTGTATTTTTTTTGACCTACCTATATCATCACAGTGCAAAAGGCCACTGGTGCACAAGCACAAACCCCAAATACCAGAGGCATCATCAGCTCAATCATCTTCCCACGCACAGCAACACCACAGGCCAACACTTTGGATTCCCACCTTTCACCCGAGATTCTGATCCCATCGTGTCACCAACGACAGCCCCACACTCACACGCCTACGCTGTGACATCACACAAGCATCTACTGTTGTATCACCCCTAGAGAATCTAACGTGACAGCTCTGCACACACTCCCCCCACACACAAAACACTTGACATCACAGGGCTCCCCCAGTACACCTCTGCACTGCCTGCTTGCGCTCAACAGCAGCTGTCCTCACAGCAGTATAGCTGCAAGCCGCCTCCTCACAAGCCTTACTGCAGGGTTAGCTGAACAACTTATCTTGATTCTGACAGCTAGTGAAAGCTCAGAGGTGAATCCATCCTCAGACGAAATTCCCACGTCATTGTAAGTCAAATCTCAGAGCTGCTATATCAGCAGTAAAACGAGATTAGTGAGGGAAACAGTGATAGTGCTCAATGTGACAAACTAATGTCACTATAATGTATTAGATTTGGGCCTATAAGCAATCTGCTGATGTGAAAAGACTGTACTATTTTGGATAGGTGTGACTTAAATGTAATCTCCTTCCCAGAATGTGTTTTCAGAGAAGAAGAAGCAGATTTTAGCACCTTACAGTCAAGCGTTAATAGAGGAAATCATGTCAATGTGCTACACTATCTTCGCATGAAGGGGCATTTGTCTGGGGACAGCAGACCTTTGTGTACCATGTTTACTTGATAACAGCAGTCTGTTCATACAGCTTACGTTTCATATCTGAACTTCCTAGTACAGGTTGGGCAGGTATATAATGAAGCCCAAACCTCAGGACAGTGTCAATGTTCCTCTTTAGTCAAGTCACCATTTGAATTTAAGATGCCTGTTGTCAGTGTGACTGGACATTAGTTAGTTAAATACTGATGGAAATCCACGTTCTTTTTCTAACCACGGTGTGTTACACGGGGGGAAATTCCCTTTTATCTGTATTATTGTGGTGCTGTAAACGTGTAGGGGTTTGCTTTTCTGAGAAGTTACATCACCCTCTGCTGGACAGAGGCGAGAAATGCATTTTGTCTTATGGCCCAGGTCCAGGCCAAACTAATCGAGAGAGAAAAACATACGGGGCTGTTGATGGCTTTTTTTGGGGGGGGGGGGGGGGGGGGAGCCAAACCAAAAACTCCCCCCTCAAAACAAAAAAACAAACCCCCATTACAACCTCCCCCAACCAACTTTCAAACCCAAAAAACCCACCCCTCC
>JBBMJY010000003.1:20081651-20153884 GCA_037833715.1 Toxotes lorentzi
CTACAACTAATTATAAGCTTTGTCGAACAGAAAGGTTTTAAGCTTAATTTTAAAATTAGAGAGGGTGTCTGCTTCCCGAACCCAAACTGGCAGTTGATTCCACAGGAGAGGGGCCTGATAGCTAAAGGCTAAACATTAGAAGTTGCTAATTCAGCTTCAAAGAATTTGAACGTGCAATTGACTCTAAATTATGCACGACACAGCTGAACATCATGTTCCTCCATCAGCTGCTGCAGATTCAAGCAGAAACACTGTCTGATTTTAGATTCTCTGTTAACATCACGTTGTTTTGACTGTGTTGATGATTCCTACTCAAATAACACGGGACAGTACAAACTGTGGCTTTAAAACCTGCACTGTTCTAAATCTGATTTTCCCTCCCTCAGTCGCAGACCAGAGACAACACGCCGTTCACGTGAGTTAATCTGCAAACAGCCATCATTTGGAAAGTCCTCAAACACAATGCTTACACATTTCTGTGTCTGTGGCAGTGTCCAGTGGTTATCCATCTGGTGCATGTGGTGTGTGTGTGTTTTGTAGAGTGAGCGTGCAGAAAAGTAAGTGGGACAGCTCTCGCTCCATGCGCTACAACCAGGACGCTCAGAGGGAAGAAGGTAAAGGTGGAGCCTCCAGGAAGTGAATGTTTTTAATGCTTTAATGTTTTTAGACTCATCAGTTATGTACCATCCATTCAGATCAGGCTGAGACTGAGAAGCTCTCTGACTTTATTCTTTTATTATTACATTTTCACTGAGTTTAGATCAAGTTTTGTCTTGTTGTTTTTATTGCTTGTGCTGATTTTTGTCTCTGTGAACCAGACCAGCGCCGCATGGTGGAGATCATCGGCCACCTGACTAAGATGAGGTTTGGAGACCAGGAACAGAGCAAATCTAAGGACACTAAAGAGGTGTGTGTCTGTTGGTAGATACACGTCAAATGTTGTGTAGTATCACACTGCTGGAAATGAAAGCTTGACCAGGATTTGTGGTCTGAATTCACTTCTGTTGGTGATGGCTGATGTTGAGCTGTCAGCTCTGTTGTCCTAGTTTTTGCAGCTGCCTGATGTTTTTGGTCCTGACTCTGTGTGTTATTGCAGCCTGCAGGGGGAATCTACTCCAGACTGGAAGCACAGTTTAAGAGTACCTCTCAGGGCAGACAGAGCTCAGAGAAGACACCCAGGTACTCTGTACAGTGCACACACACACGCACATGCGCACGCACGCACACACACACACACATATCTGCTCATCTTGTGTTTCATAATTAACCCTCCTCTTCTTATTCTGGCTCTGTAGATCTAAAATACGCTACGCTCAGATCCGGACCACATAAAGGACTTTAGTGGGAGAAAGGGCACAGAGCTGCTGAAGAGACAAACAGAAGAAGTGAGGAAGAGGCAGGATCCTTCTGTGAGGCTTCAGAAGAGTCAAATATCTTCCCATAGGCAGCTCCTCTCGCACGGCCACCACTTAAAACCAAGCTCTGGACTCTCCCCTCACCCTCACCCCCCTGTCAGCCCCTCTCCCCCGCTTAAACTCAGGTGACTACGTATGGATCACCATTAACCGTATCCTCTGTTCTCTCAGCTTGCTTTTTATTTGTGCAGCTGTTATCAGTCCTTGAAAAATAATGTGAACTCTGGATCCAGCTCTTAGGAAATGCACTTTGACTGATCTCAGTGTTCCTTCAGGACTGTTTTGTTTTTGGACCCAGACAAGTGGGGGTTCCTGCAAAGGACAACACGAGAACTGCTCATGTAGGCAACTGAAATATTTTCCGACAGTCATCTTACTTGAAGATCTGAATTGTTTAGATCGAGAGAGTGAGAGAATAAAAATCTTGTTTCAGAGAAAAGGCCAGATCCTCCGTCTGCTGAAGGCCAGATGGAGTATGAAATGTTTACTGCATCAACACAACTCAGCCTGTTTGAGCTAAAAGGCTGATCACAGTACATCAGTACGTTTAACTCTGTGCTAATTCTCATTGTCTTCTGTGGAGCGCAGCCATCTGGAAGAGACAGATGCCACAGTTACTGACAGATATTCCCCCCAGTTCTGGTAGAGATCATAGTTCTAGTCATTTCTATCTGTACTGGAATGTGAGAGTTGCTGTTCGACACTGGGACCAATAAAACATGAATGACATTGAACTCAGGCCAAACCTTCATTTGACAAGGTCTTTCTGCTTGTTGTCCACCGGGTGGCAGCACATCACCTCAAAGGAGACACTGGGCCCTCAGAAGTCAACTTTGCCCCAGTTTGACCACAACCTGTCACCTCTGCTCCCACTAACAGCCAGGTGATATCACAGGGCTTGATGTGACTCTCCTTAATTCTAACTGTCTAAACAAACAAACAAAAAAAAAAACAGTTTCAGTTAGTTGAAAGTGAAAGTCCTGGGCAGAGCTGGTATGTGCTCTGGACAGAGGGTCAGCCACTCTCTGTTGGAGAGGCACCAGTCGGTCGGTGTGCTAACCTGGCTCTTCCTGTCTAACTTACTCACAGGGGTATTAATAACCCTGCCTGCCCACAGTTCAGACACAGAGCAGGGTATAAGGGGGCGTAGAGTAGAGCAAGCAATTTAAAAAAAAAATTTCTTGGTGGGTAGGCTGGGGCTACCCCAGCTGTTCCTTCTTCTCCTCGACAGCAAATGCCGAGAATGGTTGAAGATCTCTGGATCTGGGTCAGGAGGGGTGGGGGGGGTGTCCAGTTACAGCCAGGCTGAATTATGGTCTCAAAGAGATGGTAAGATATAAAGCATCAAAGCAAACATATGAACGAGGAGTAAAACTCCAGAAGAAAGGGATGCTGAGTCCACAAAAGACCACAGGCAATGCAAAAAGTAGTTTTATTGCTAGTAACCACCAAAACCTTCCTCTGCATGGTCGTAAGAAACAGGCTTCTGGAGCCAGAACCAACATAAAACCCACAGCTGACAGTCCTGACTTTGAACAGAATCAGTGTAAGTACCGTACAGTTAACCACTGAGTGTAGACCTGAACGTCTGACAGAGACTATGTGCTGGAGTTTAAGTCCGGCAGCTTCCTGTGTGGTTGCATCAGAGCTGACAGGTTGCTGGGGTTGCGTCAGATGAGTGTTTCAGCTTTCAGTGGTGATGCATCATCATAACCTTTAACGTAATACCAGTAAGTTAACAGGGATTAGTGGCAGCATCAACTTACACAGCACCAACCTTGGCCAAAGATGTCTGAGTGGAAATGGCCGGGTGAATACTGTCCGTCATCATCTCCACCTTTCCCTTCAGGATTTATGTCAAGTGTTTTGAGTGTTTTGAGCTCAGGTCGAAACAGTCCAGGTGTGAGTGTGGATCTAGATTTGTCGTTTCACTAAGACCGGGTTTCCACACCGTTTTCTGATTTTTAATGACGGCAAGGTAAGAACTCATTTATAGTTTCCCAAACAATACAGATTTACCTGCTTGTTCACCCTCAGTCTGTGGCTAAATGCTGAAAATCTAAACGTTACTTTTCCACATCCCAGGACAGTAATACCACACTTCCAGCACCTCTGCCAACACGTTAACAGTTCATCTGGTCCAAGTTGTTCAGGCTGCAGGTTTTTAATTTCACACAACACTCAAGCGTAACCTTAACATTACTTTGTGTTCGTACTAGTGTGGGCAGATCTTGATTAAATATTCATGATTATTTTTCCCCATTTCTGTAAAGTTTTTATGTTTACACTTGCAAATTATTTTAGAGATAAAAAGGGAACATTTGTGAGGCAGTGATTAAACAAATGGCTCTAAAAGTGTTTTGTCCCTGTTGGAAAATAAAGAAATCTGAGCAAAGGCAGGGTTATAAAATTCTCAACTTTAATCAGTTCAAAAAGTTCACAACAAATGTAACACCTTGAGAAGGGAAATTTGCCATTAGAGATTGGGTACTTATTTGGATTTATACATTCTTTTCCTAATTAAACTCATTGGCAATTCATTTGCTCTGTGGACAAAAAGCCTTTTGTTTATTTGGACAGGACTCAAACAGGTACAAATGAAAAATGCAAAAATACAAAATTAAATGTAAACCCAGTTTTATTTTTCATTTTGCTCTAAAGGTAGTGTCTTGAAGCACTACTGCATGGTAAACAATCTAAATTAGTACAATTCAAAATCTTGAAAGCCATCTGAGTTAAACAGGAGTTGTTATAAAGATGCAACCAACCAAGAACCCATAAATACCTCCGCCACTTCCTTAAAACATCCCATTAATGAAGGCTCACAAATGAGCAACAATCCTCTTAGAGGAAAACAAAACGCTGATGTCGACTAGGCGACAGCACACACGCGCACACACCCACAACAAAAAGAAACAATAGAATAAAAGGAAAAAAATGTTCCCATGGTAGTAAAGATGCTATACAATTGGGATGATATGCACATATTCTGTTTTGCTCTCCCTAAAAAAAAAAAAAAATCTGTCAGCTACAGCACATTTTTTTTTTCTTTCTTTTTTTTTTTTTTTAGGTGAAGCATAACTCATGAGCAACAGATGCTGATACATGAAGCAGCATCTCTCAGCCTTCATTCATTATCCGTTAGATTCACATTCTCCCACAATGCCGTGGGGCACCAAATAAGCGGTGCGCACGCCTCTAAAAGACCACTCCCCGTCCGTCTCACACCACAGGTCTAGAAGCCTCTATGCCGACTTGATACATACGCTGTTTTCACAAAAACCCTGCTCAGACTGTATATATAATATATTTATATATAAACAAATATATGGGAAAAAGGGAAGAACTGGGAAACAGAGAATAAGGGAGGTGGAGGGAACAGAACAAAAAACAAGATGGTTAACTTGTCCTAATCGTTACAACCTCTTCATGCAGGTCCTGGGATGGGACAGAGACCAACAGAAACCTAAGCTTAGATTAACAGTTCTGGAAAGATATTAGACAAAAAGTCCCCATAGAAAACGCAGATTATGTAAAAAGGGCCACAGGGTGACGCGGTAATCATTTACATATTATTGGCATTGTTTTGGTCAACAAGCATCCAGTGGGACGGCGCGCTCTGCAGAGGGTGAGCTGCCTCCCACCACACTCAAGTGCCTCTCATGGGTTTTGTTGTATTTGCTGTGGTTAGGGTTTATTTTGTTTGTTTGTTTGTTTCTTTGTGTGTGTGTTGTCTGGAGTACTGTACAGTTTGGTTGAGCTGGTGCTCAGTCACACATCTCCTCGGGGATCTCGTGAGGGTTGAGGATACCCGGGACCGACATCTGGATCTTGTGTTTCTCCTCTTGGGCCTGACGGAGTGACGCCTCCCTCTCCTCCAGGAACAGGTCTGAGGTGTCCTCACCTGCAAACTCCTGAGAGAATGAGGACACACGCGGTCAGCTGTCTTAAAAAAAAAAAACAATCTACATCTCTGTCCGTGCATTTTTTAAATCTGCTCCTCCTACTGCAGGATCCTGACTGGGGATGTGACTAATAATTGTTTTCAATTACCAATTAATTTTTCCATTAATCATATGATTAAATGATTAGTCTCTTAGTCTAAGAAAGATGTCAGAAATAAGGGGACATCTTGGACAAATCTATTTACATTAAAAGAATTTAAAAAACAGCAGAAAATGAGACATTGTGAGAAAAAGGAAGTAGTGACAGTGAATTTATTTATTTACTGTGCAAAAATGCAAAAACGATTAACTGATTATCAAAATTGTTGACTATTATTTGATTTGTTAATCTCACAATCAATGAACTCACTAAGTGTTTTAGCTCTAATCCTGATTACACCTCAAAGGATCTTTAGTTTGAAGATTATGGTCTGGAAAATAAGCACAAATAACTGGCACTAAAACTAAACCCCCGCCGAGCCTGACAGCTGAAAACTGGACCAATCAGAAGGCCAGAAGAAACTCAACATGTCCTTCAGTGACTTAGCACATCAGTGTGTCGCTCTCACACAGTTTTATTCCAACAATAAACTGGCACAGTGGCCACAAAGCTTCCATATACTTAGAAGGGCAACCTGCTCATGTAGGAAAATGTTATTTCTGGAAACAGCAGCTAAGCAGCGAGCTATGCAGTCACTGATAACCTCTGAGAGAGGAGACAAAGGCTGAGGTATGCAGGGCCACGGCCCCTTTAGCTGAGCTCATTAACAAACATGGACACACAACTGAAATACGTTTTTGTGTTCGTCTTGATTCACCTCAGGCTGCCAGGCCGTATTTATGCCATGATCGTGGCATCGACAGCGGCTGATGCATCTGATGCTGTCCACAGAGACGAGCAGAACAGTGTATGTGACGTGGACAGTGTGACAACCTCACCTTTATCTGGACGAGGAAGTCCCTAAGGTGCTCCTTGAAGGCAGGAATGTCCTGGTTTAAGCTGAACAGCCCCGTCACAAACACCTTCACCTGAGCACTAAAACAGACACACACAAACAAACAAACAATGTGATGGTAAACAAATGTGTATTTTATTACAGCAGAGAGGCTGAGTGTGTGTGTGTGTGTGTGTGTGTGTGTGCGTGCTCAGACTCACTCTTGTAGATGAGGGAAGGCAGTCTTGAGCAAGTTGGCCACATACTCCTGGATGAACACCTGGTTGTTGGTGGGGCTGGCAGGGTTCAGCACTGTAGTGATCTTGCCCTCCTCCACCAGGTTGAACATGTAGGCCAGGATGGACGCGTGCATGGTGAGGCCTGTGAAACACACACCAACACACACCCATTTACTACAAACACTTCAATCATTACATCTTTCTAAGATGTTCATATCTGTGCCGTCAGTGGATCAGGGACCCCTGGGTGCCCTCCCCCTGTGTGTTTTGTGAGCTCACCAGCGGTGTGCGATGTGTCTGTGACCACAGAGAAGATGTGCTGCAGGATGTCACAGAAATACGTCTGGTAGAAACTCTGAGCGGCTGCTTCCTCCTGGGCCACGTTCTGCAGCATCGTGTAGAGAATCTGCAGACCTAGAGGAGCGGAAACACAGACAACAACTTTTCTCACCTGTGACAGAGTCTGACCTCACGACATGATAAAACAACACCCAGGTTCTTTTATGTCATCTAGTACTGATGCTCAAGGTGTTGTTTCTCTGTGTGTGTGTGTGTGTGTGTGTGTGCGCCACAGCAGACTTACCAGTGTCAGCCACGTTCCTCATGGTGTGTTTGAAGGCCCAGATGATGGAGTCCAGCACCAGTTTGAACTGAGCTGGGGGGATGGCGAGGAATGCAGGGAAACAGTGAGAGTTCACAGCTTGCAGCAAGTAGAAGAAGTGGGTCCTGTGCTCTGGATACTCCTCGAAGTTCTGGTGGAAAAACACAACAGGGAAAGTTGTTGCCACTCCTCCTCCATCATTCAAGAGGTCTGGTTTTCCCATTGTTTACAAACCTGTATTTAGAAGGTATCATATAGAATTTCACCACTGTGGGTTGGATGTGGTTTTTCAGGCACATCAGACTGTCACTGTACATGTCATGCTTCAGATGCACACAATAAGTTCAAGGCTGGATTATCAAATGGACAAAGAGGGCAAGTGTCTGAGGGCCACAGATCTTCAGGAGGCCCAAACCACTTCTTGTCCCAGGGTCCAAAAGTGGTGTAAACCATCCCTGAATGGGTCACGTTTACATTTTGAGTTCTGCGTGTTATTTATTTTTCTTTAAACAGGAAAATAAGAGCAAATGTTCTACATTGTCTGCAGGCTCTGAATAGTTTTCCTTGTGCTTTCAGAGGTGACGCCAACGAGAACTTCAGAAACTTGAATGACTGTCAGCTTAAAATGACAACCTGCAACCTATTTTTTCCCTCCAGTGTAGTTAATTCAAGTGCCACACAACTATCAGGGATCCTCTGTCAGCTGGTTTCTAGCTAGAAAGCCATGACAGGAAAAAGGCTGCAAGCAAACCCTGCAACTGAAGACTGCAGCTGGACCGGACTGCAGCCGCCTGTGAAATAAGGTCAATGGAGTAACCGGCCTTTACTTAGAGACTGTAACATGAGCTAGATGTAAAATGATGACTAAATATAAACAGGAAACCAAACTGTGTCCAGCACTGGATAACTGATATGATCAGCCCACTCAGAATTTACTACTCATTAAGCAGTGCTCAGTCAATCACTAGGTTTTACCTTGTTGATCATGTTTAGAGTGCACTCGAAGACGGCATCAAAGATCTGGGGTATCTCGCTGGTGATGTGTCCCCCCAGCTTGTTGACAATAGTTGCCATGGTGCTGAGGACCTCCGGTTCTCGGGCAGCAGGGACGTTGCGCTGGTAGTCAATGAGGACGGCGTCCAGCAGCGGTGGGACGAAGTTCTCCCCGACCTGGAAGAAAAGAGGAGGGATCACCAGGGATCGACACGCTAAGAGCAGAAGAAAATCTATAAAAACAGTCAGAAACCAAGAAACCAAGACGCAGGACTCAAAGGCTCAGGAAAAGTGATCAGTCCTGCAGTACACTGAGAAACCATGAACGTGACACAGAAACCGAACAGTAATTGTTATGCAGATAGAAAAAAAGACAGCCGAGGGCAGAAACAGTCAAGTCTGCCACAAGTAAATGAAATTTTTTTGCTTGATCTAAAAATACCAGCTGGATTGGCTCTACTTCTGCCACAATGTGCAGTAACACCACACAAGAGTAAAAATATATCACTGCTGCTTGCTCAAAACCACCTTCATTTTTTTTTTTTTTCTTTTTACTACAAAACATTGTTTATTTATGATTTTATTTCCTTTTTATGGCTTTAGAGCAGACTGTTCATCACTCATGAACAGGGCAGTGTTCCTCCACCAGCAGTGCCTCCACGTTTCTCACCATCTGAGGGTCGTTTGATCGGCTGACCCAGCCTGAGATCAGTTTCAGGGTCTCTCGTTTCACTGTCCTCATACTCCGGATCAAGGGCTGTTTTGTCACCATCTCACCTGTACACAAAGAGGAGACGCACATTAAACACACTGAGTGAAGGACGTTCACCCAGACTTTTGTCTAACAACCCTGGCTGAGCTTAGTGTGTGAAAGCACAGAGAATGGGCTCAACACTGAATGTGCACTCCACACCTCCAAACACTCCTGACATGCACATTAACAGAGCTGTGCATCAAACAATACATTGTCCCACCTGTGGGACACTTGGGCACAACCAAGTGACAGATTATACAGTGTTTGAAAACTAAATCTCCTGATTCCATCTATGCAAAGCATTTTAGGACCCACATCACTGCAACAGCTGCTGACACAGATTTGGTCCAGACTTGTGGCTGCAGCTCCAGAGTGTTTTCCACACCAAAGATCCTACCACATGCTTTACATTCCCTCTTAAGTGAGGCAAAAAAATACATGTTTGTGGCTCTGTAACTTTGGGTCAGTATCTTCTACTCATTCTGAATTTTAAAGGGTTACCTTTCAAAGGAGACCAGGCTTGTAGCTGTAATCAAAACCTTTAACCTTTTGATTTTTGGGTAAATCCTGTTTGGGCTTGTGAGTGAGTCTGCCTTCCCTCTGTTTGTTTGACATTATTGTTTGGTAAATGCCAAACCGCTCCCCAGTAACACATTAAGATTACATCCAAGCAGGACTTTGTAATTTGATAAAATAACCTGTGAGATGATAGATTTTTACACTGTATAAAACCACCATTTCTATCGAGATACTGTAGCTCTCCTTTTTTAATACCACATCACAGGTCTATTGCAATATCTACCCACTTTCAAGCAATGTTGCAATTCAACGAGCAGGACAGCTAAAAATAGACATTACCAACAGATGATTCCAACAAACATCATAATCACTGCACAACATTTTATCTCCACCCCTACAGGTAATGCTGCTTTATCAGGGGTGATGAACCTTGTTTATTTCCTCTCTTCATGCATCTGCTCCTCACTTCTCACTTTCACTGTGACATCTCCGTCTTATTTTACAGACAGATCTAAGCTCAAACTGACATTCTCCTCGAAAAGGTTTGGTTAAACTTTTGAACAGGAGTTTTTCACCGTTCCTCTCCTGCTCTGAAGCAGAGACCAGTGCGAGTGGAAAAAAAAATGCTTGATATTTGATCATTACTGACAGACCTCATACTGCACTTCTCCTCCCTTTAAGACTCAGAGATGAGTCACCAAAAGCACATGCAAGGAAAAAGAAGGACGCAGTCTTGTTAGCCTGTAAACCTGAATGACAAAATACTAAAATGGTACTGCGCAGTAAGTACACATGTATAAGGTTATGATACAACAGAAATCTGTTGAAAATGTCAGGCAAACCGAACAGCACAAAATGATAGTTTGTGTTAGTGAGCGTAGTCTGATCTTTCCAAATGAACTCTTTCCACACAAAGTACTACCACACAGCACTGAAAGCATTTGGGTATTTTTGAGACCTGGCAGGCCACTGAGGCGATGCTGGAGTTAGACAAAGCACCGCATGCCAAAACAACAATGACGAGGCACAGTCGATGTACTGTACAGATCCATACGCTGGTTTAACAACCCAAACAAGTCCTCCACAAGTACATGGTAGAACAGAGAAGAGCAAACATGTCAGGGTGGGACTAGAGGTAGTCTGATTCACTGGGATGAAATCAGTCATTTTAAGATAATCAGCATCAGCTGATGTCTGCTCACAAGACCAATAAACCAAAAAAAAATGATTTATCATCGCTTAGTTTTTTTGTTACACAGTTTACTTTTGGACATTTTATAAATTACAATAATAAGTAGAGTACAGAGTGCAGATCTACATTTTTTATTTTGTGCATTTCATTTGTTGTTATTATTAAATTGTCGTGTGATATTGGCATTATAAACCTGCTCTCCAAGTATCACCACTGGCATCAGCCATGGAAAAAAACAGTGTTAGTCGACAACTAGTTTGGACTTGTTTAGCTGCGTTTTGAGGACAAAAGCTTTGATATTCCATCAAGAGACACAATAAATGGTAGAGATGTTAAAGAGGCCATAGAGACTGAACCTCCATCTGTCTGCTGCTTACACAGCTGCTGTAAACTCCCTGCCTCAGTGTGTGTCAGGACATCACACTCATAGGGAACCTCAACAATCCCCTGACATCCCCTCCCTGCTGCTTCCATATGAATTCACACCTTATGTAATATTTCTTTAATGACCATCATGTGGCTCATGTGAGCTCAGTGACTGCTGTGATGTCACGGTGTGAACAACCATGAGATCGACGTTGAGATGTGGTATCAGTCAGCTGTAGGATCACAAACACACACCTCCCTTACCATTTGTCTGAATGGCAGCAGAGATGTTCTCACTGAGGCACTTGTAGACGTTGAGCATGTCAAGGTAAATCCGTCCCAGCTGGATAACAAAGGGGTGTCCTACAGCCTTACAGGCTCGGACGTTGGTCTTCAGGATGCTGCCCAGCTGTTTCACAGTCTCTGGGTCCTTCAAGATGTCCACGTTCTGAAGGTGGAGTGATGAGCAGCAGGATGAGGAGACAATAGTTTAACACTGTTCTTGTTTGTTGGTCACACACATATAGACTGGTATATTGGGTAATAGTGGACGTGTGTCTTACCTTAGTGGCCTGCTGGATAATGCTGTCCCACACCTGATTGGGCAGCAGCATGTATTTCTCTATGAGGTGCTCCTGAACCGCCTGATCTGTCTGGGCCCCAATCATATAACCCACTGCTTCATAGAACGTGTGCACCTGGACACAAACACGAAAACTTGTCAGCATGAAAACTTCATTGGGCAAGTGAGAGAAATGGTGTTAAAAGAAGCAGAATCCTGGTCATATAATAAGATGAATCTCTATGAGATGAAAATGCACTCGTGTATCATTGTGCTGACCTGCTGTGGCTGGAGGTCACAGATGATGGTGTTGATGTTGTTGAGGATCTCGTCGATGAAGGGCATCACCTCTCCCACTTGCACCTGGATAAAGTGGCGCCGGCACTTCTGGGCAATCTTGATGAATGTGTCACAGGCCATATCCTGAACACCATCATGGGTTTCTGATGAAGATACACAAAATTTTAAAATATGACATTTATAGATTCAACATTTTGCAACGTGTTGCATTTTGATCAAAAACAAGAAAGAAAAAAAAAGACAATATCTCACCATGCATGAACTCAAAGAGCTTGTTGACCACAGTTTTGAGGAACTTCCAGTGGGCTCTGAGGAAGCGAGGATACTGGCCAACAATGTACATGATGTTGGAGGCTATGATGGCCTTGTTGTCCTTTCCTCTCTTCTGCTCACACAGGCCCAGCAGATCCTGAGACAGTTTCAGACAGGCTTCAGTGTTTAGTTTTCATTAATGTGCAGTGGCTTCAGACCCCTTCACTTTCTGCACATTTTATTGTGTTGTTGATTTAGTTTTACATTTTGCCCATCAGTCTACACTCAGTAAGCCATAATGACAAAGTGAAACATATTTTGAAATTTTTGCTAATTCATTAAAGATTGTGTGCAAGTGTGAAGGTTCCTGAATATTTTCTGAGGACACTGCATACAGTCTAAGAGTTCTCTAACCATTTGATAGTCTCTGCATTAGTGCCACCCAACCTCTGACTAATGAGTGAGGGAAACAAGGCCTGGGATCTTGAGCTGCTTAGTTTTAGAAACATTAACCATATTCATCTTCTTATTATCCATATGAACCAGTGCTCCTAGATCTCCCCTGCCACCCCACAGCTCTACATATATGGACACGTTCAGTGCTTTATCATACCTTGATGACAGTGACCAGGAACCTCTTCTCGTCCTCCTCGTGCATTGCCCCGCTGATGGATCCAATGGCCCAGCACAGGGTGTTGAGGTTCTTCCAGGACCATTCAGTACCGTTCACCTGGTTATGAAGCTTCTCCGTCATTATGCGTTCTGTGTCTGCGTAGTCCAAGTGAGTGAGGTACACTGCATGATGACAGAGCATGTTTTTAGTTATCAGTCAGTGAAAGATGGCTGGTAAACAAAAAGCATAAAGGACGTCTCCGTACAGCAGAGAACTGGGACAAAAGTTTTTTCCCTAAGAAAAACCCAAAAAACCATCAATGGTCAGTGTGCTGAGTGACACTGATTAATACATCCACCAAAGCCAATTTTACTAATAGCTGGTGCTCTACAGCTGCAGTCACCATAACCATTACTACGATGATTTTTTCAGAGTCAATGTTACACGCAGCCAACAGTAGAGAGTAAAAGTACAACAGCTACAACTCTCTCTACATCCATCCATTTTTTAAACAGCTTATCCTTTTCTGGGACACACTGGTTGCAGTCTATCCCAGCAGACCAGGTTGCCAGTCTGTGAGTTTCCAATCCGTCTCACCTGCATGCCCTTGATCTCTGGGAGAAAGCCAGAGAGACCTGGAGGAAATCCACGCAGACACGGGAAGAGCATGCAAACTCCACACAGACAGGCCGCAGCCAGCCGGTAGTGCTAACCACTGAGCCACCGTGCCGCCCGATTATCCTACAATATTTGAATATCACAGCAGCGCTGAGTAAAAGCAACCTCGTCTCTTGGAGGGCTAATGTGATCAGTGAGTATATATGCAGCTGCATCTCAAAGAAGAAGTTAATGGATGGAAGCATAAATTAGGATCTCTACAAGAAAACATGTGACTCTTTTTGGCTGTGATCAATGAAATATTGCAGATTTAAAAGCAAGTGGCCAAGATAAAGCAGAGTTAGGGTAGTGACAGTGTGAACTCTGATGCTGTCATTACTGGACCGTACCAAGGGTTTCCCTCATGTTCTTGTAGAGGTTGATGGAATCTGTGTCCTTCATGAACTCTCTGACCACCTCCCCCTGGTCATTCTCCACCACCAGTACCTCTTCCGGCTTGGCCATCCGACTAACCATCAGAAGACGCACCTGTCACCACAGATAAAAACCTGTCAGCACGTACACACATCGAGGAACTCACTTGCTTATCTGGCACTAGTGTGTGCACATTTCAAACATATCATATAACTGTTAAAGGATAATACAGAATAAAGTGTTTGTTTCGTTTGTTTTCTACATTCACACACTGCACACCGTGTTTGTGGAATGTAAAATATTATCACCAAAGACAAAAAAATATATCTGTTGTTAGTTTGCTCTATTGGCTGCTGATTTTCAGTAACCCTGCAACTAGCAACTCTTCTGGCAGCAGTTTAGCAGCCACCTGTTGCTTGACCAGTGCCAACTGATTCTAGTATGACTGTGAGCTCAGACTCTGCAGGTCCCATAAACTGACACCGTTCTGCAAACTGACCACCACAAGTCTGTGCCATCTCTACTTTCTAAGGAAGAACTGTTTCTTAAATGAAAAACCTGCATTTAAATTACACGTTACATCAATATGTATGCAAATGTCATCAAGTGACAAAAAGGGACAATGCCAATCAAAGTTATGTATGTGTTAATTCTCTGACAGATCAGTCAGCTAGGACATGATCAGCTGTGTTCTGCACCTTGGAGAGCACGGGCAGATAGAGTTGTCTGCGTGGTGGCACGTCGAAGTGCTGGTTGCCAGAGAGCAGAGGGGACGTGGATGTGGAGAAGGGACTCTCTCTGTAAAGCTCAGCAGCCAAGTGGTTCCAATACTCCAGACAAATTTTAAAGATCTCAGTCTCTTCCACCTCTGACACCAGCAGCATGTAGTGGAGGGCCTGGAAGAAGGAACAATGAAGTTGCTTACATGAGACCAGTTTTTAGAACAGAATTATTTGTTTAATCTGCAATATGCATTTTCTCTATTTCCTCCAGTGCACCGTTCTCTCTTACTTCCATTAATGTTTCTCTGAGGTTGAGCCGCTTCTCGATGAGCTGCCCGTGCTCCTTGAGGAAAGTACAGAGGAACAGACTCAGGTTCTGGATGAAGTTCTGCTCGTCGTCTTTCCCGTTGGCGTAGGCCAGCCGAATGTTGGTGTTCAGAGGCAGCATCTAAACAGATCAGGCTCAGGTTAGAATTCTGATCAGCATCAGACAGTGGGAAAATGTCAGTGTTGTTTTAACTGAGCCTGTTGTTTGGCCCACCTGTTTGAGTTGACACATGGTCAGTGTGAAGAGTGTGACAAACTGCTCTTCATACTGGCTCACGCTGACACCGGCGATCTCGGTCAGGCACTTCAGTGTCACATTGCGGAACATGGGAACGTTCAAGAACTGAAACAGTTGAAACAGATCACATCAGTTAAAGACTATGTTGGTAAAAAAAAGTTCTACACTTAAAGTAAAAGTGCTACATGACATTGTGTGCATGCGTGTGTCTGCACCTTGTACACCAATGTGCTGATCAGTTTGGTTTCGAAGATGTAGCCCAGAGGAATCCAGTTAAGAAAACGTAGGAGCGTCTCCAGAGTGGCGTGGACAAGGGGGGCATTCTGGGAATTTTCCTACGGTGCAACCAATGAGATGACAAAGCGGTGAGAAATAAACACTGGACAGTAACAGAAAATAAAATGTTGTACAACAATGATATGATGTGCTTACCATAACAAACTGGCAAAGCTGGAATATCTGGGAGAATTCATTGCACATGCTGAAAGAAATAAAGGAACATGTTAAAGAACACATGCATCTAACACACAATCTTCCTGCAAACGTCCTCTGACAGAGACAATCTCTTTTTCAAGAGATCCTCTGGAAATATCAACGCAGAGGTTTAAATAAACTTTATCTTGGTGTTTGCTGTAAAACCATCCCTGTCGTCTGCTGAGCTGAGTCTAACAGATCATGACACATTTCATCTAATCAGTTCACTCGCTAATTGATTATCCACACAATCACTCATTAATTATATGACATTTTCCATGTGGAATAACATCTCTGATCTTGTTCCCTGAAGGCGAGTGTTTTATTTCATAAGAGTGTAATGATGTTTTCTGTGGGAAGCTACAGGAGATAAGTGAAAATTGTAGTTGTAGCTGTAAAGCCTATGAGACACAGGAGAGGTAAAAGCAACAGTGCAGAAAATCTATAGTCAAATCTAGTCATCAAAAAGGAGAGAGGATGTTTGACTTGGGTTTGATAAAATAGACTCCGTTCTGCAGACATCTGCCATCGAATGTAGCTTAAAACAGTCAGGTGAGGATTCTTTTTCAGCCAGGACAATATGCTTTGAACATGAAATGAAGATTTGGCAGGATTAATTTAAGTCCAACACAGGGAGAATACAAAAAATGAACTCATACAGCTTTCCCCTCGGTCACAAGACTGAACATCTGAGTACGAAATGGACAGAATATTCTGTGGACAAACCTGGGCAATAGGATGATTTAATGCAACAACAATCGTGCTTGACAGGACACAACTGTCCCTGGATATGGAGGAAATAAAGCTCATTTGTCTTTGATACCCTGCCCCAAACTGTTAATATCAAAGTTTCCTTTGCTGTGCAGAAAACAGACAGACTGAACAGCTCATTTATACTGTGTGCATGCAGGTAATTTGAAATTACTAATCAATTACATAATACTTATGACACTGATTGACTTGTCTAATGTAGTTTTGTGGTAATAAAGGTATCAGTGGCAAGAGGAGAATGTTTTAGTACACGGCAAAGACAGCTTGTCTGCAACTCACAGATCACAGCATTACATCACTGGATTAACTGCCTGCCGCAATATTTTCAAAGGCCAGCACACACAACACATCATATTTTTTGATGCTGATGAAAGTGCTGGAATAATGTGAACTCTCAAATTTAGTAAAACTTGTGACAGACAAATGCTTTATAAGTACTGGAATTAGGTTGAATATTTAGAAATCTGACTTCTATGATACAGCCTATAGGCTTGCAAGGTTAACTACAATCATCAAAACGAATTCCTTGACATTCACTAAAATGACCATGATTTTACTCCAGGGTTTAACACAGTATGTTGTGGCGGGCTGACCTGTCTTTTAGGTGCTTGGCCTTGACCTGGGTCATCTGACCACTGGAGAAGTCAAAGACCTCTTCGCTGAGCAGCTTCAGAATGACCATGTTGTTCTGACAAAGGCTCTCGCTGGTACGACTTGCCCCCACAATGTCACTGATGAAGGTGGGCCAGTGTTTGGGCCACTCCTGCTTCAGGATCTACACACACACACACACACACACCAGTGTTACATAGTTCAACAGTGACAGTTTCCGCTGAGAGAGACTTAAATCTGAAAATGAAAAACTGAGGTGGAGAGTCTGTGTCTCTTGCTAAAAACCTCTTCTCGTCTCTTCTTTCATTCTCAAATCAAGCATGTGCCCCTGTTCAAGCATTGAGGAAGAATTTACTACCAGCACACAGTAGTAAACATCTAGAATTTAAAGTGTGTTTATGATACAAGCCCAAAGCCCAAGTGAAAAGGTGACCCTGACACAAGCACAAATACAACCTAATAATAAAACCCATATACACACAGTCTCCTGTGGATGAGTGGAATTTGGAGCTCTATAGTCCCTCAAGGCCAAAACAACGTTAGTTCAGCTGACGCAAGCAGTGACTCATTCTCAATGGCATTAATGCCAAGTCACTCATGTAACCAGTGAGCCAATATCTCTCTCCCTCACACAGATGTACATTTCACATTCAGGATGTGGACCTCAATAAGTCTCCAAGGTCTAATTTGTTAGTCTCAAGGCCTCTGTGACATATGTCTCAATAGCTCAGAACAGCATCCTGAAGTGGTCCAGTATAATTTGTTGATCAGACAGCACAGGGCAGCGAACAGTTGCTTTCTACAGCTCAGCATTTTCAGGAGTAAGGCTACAATTATCACTTGTACTATTTGTTATATAACATGTTGTTGTGTACTTATATTGTGTGTCATTGTTGATAACTACTTGGCTGGGTAAAAAGTGCTGCATCGATAATCACTAGAAATATTATAACCAGATTTTTTCATACAAAACAGGTGCAGTGCTTCTCCAGCAGCTTGCTCTTCCTCAAGATGATCCTCTATCCAGTCACGAGGCCACACTTGTTAAGCATCAGTAACCATGGCTGAGACTTATGCGTAAATATGAGTAAATATGCAATTTGAATAAGGTATCATTAACTTCACTGACGGTTTTAGAGCCAGACAGACTAATTAAGAGTGACATCTTCAGGTAAAAAAGTATCACTACAAAGGCTGAGGGCAGCAATGAGGCAGCAGCATAATGCACAAACCCACACTGTTAAATGACCAGCATGTCTCCCTCTTTTTATATGAACTGTGCTGTGTTAAACATACAGATAGCTGCTAATCAATGAATTGCTCTGTACATACCCACTCTCTTCAGCTACAGTAAAGCAGTTAATCCATAATCCACACCAAGCAATGACATTAAGGTTAAGTCACTGCTTGACTAAGACGAGCAAAGTTACAGTTTAGTACCATTAGTTTACATTTGCACCTCAAATTTAGAGACAGAGGCCTTCAACTACTGTAATTTATTTTTTATATTCATCCCTTTCACCTGTTCACCTTCCTGTCTAACAGGCCAACACTCAGAAGTCACTGACTAACCTGACTAGTTTGACTCAGGAACTTTGAGAGGGAATCACTGAGACATAGTGTGTATTTTTCTACATATACTTTGTTGTGCAAACCAAAAACACTGAGCTATAAAAACAGCTGATACATGGTTCAAAAATGAAAACAGTTAATTTGTTAGGAGATTTGTTTGACTTGTCATTAGTGTTGAAGGCTTACCTGAACAAGGATCATGTTTAGCTTCCCAATGTACACCTTTTCTTTCTGAAAAGTGAAAATAAAGAAGGAATAAATGAATATTAGTGACACACTTTCAGCTTCAGAGCACAAGCCTTCTGTCATTTCATCAGTAATCTGGAACATGGTGAACCATACTGCCATGTAATGACTAAAATAACTAAATGTGGGGCTAGAGGTCACAAATCAAACACTGAAACAATTAAAAGGTAGCATGACTAAACAAGGACATCAATATAATTAAAAGTTAAATATTCAGTTTTGACATTTCATATTTTTGTAAGCGTAGATGATTATGTTATGTATGTTTTGTCATATGGGAGTAGAGATGTGTGTGTCTGCGATAGACGCTTAAGGACTGGTTACTTACCTATGAAAATAAATTTCATGAATCTAATTTATCATAAAATTATAGCCTTCAGTAAAGAAAGCGATGAGGTTACATTAATGTAATACTTTCTATCACACTGCAGCAAATTATGGTTCTTCAAGCTGAATGACATTATTATTCCTGAACAGATGGGTACTCTTCTTGCACCTGAATGTGAAATTTCAAATCCTATTACTGTAAAAACAACCCGGTCAGCTTGGTTGGCTCAATAATCTAAACAACCTTTGAAAAGTCAGTTGGTTTAGGTCTAACGTGTAATGTTTTTTTGCAGTTACATGGTTGAGAATGATGCAAACACTAGAAACATGTCTGCAGAGCTGCTTTCTCAGCATGAAGTTAAATACTAACAGCAGCATATCAGGTAGAGATATACAGCACTGTCATTTAGCTAGCACCTGCACTCTGTAATTTTTAAATGTTACCTCAACCAGAACTGACCCTTATCCACAGCTAACCCCTTGTTAAAGGCTGACATGTTTGCCTCATAACATTTAACTTGTACCAAACAGTGGCCACTGCCTGGTCCATTTCTGATTTCAACTGCAGTTTAGTTTTTAAGGTACATTTAAAGTTTAGTTTCAGGTTTTATTTCTGGAAATTAAATCAAGTTTTTAATTCTGTTGTTTTTGTCTGCCGTGTGTATTTAAACAAATGTTTTTAGATGTTATTCTTGTTTTCATTAGCAGCAATAGTGCTGCTAATATTACACACTAAAGGGAAATAATATAGCTTCAGTTATAACTGGTAACTTCATTTAGACTGGGCAGCTTCACACACACATACATAGACACATAGCCAACATGGCTTCCTCCTTCACAGCTCACAAATGTTGAAGCAAACTGTGATGTTCATGGAATCAATATTTGGTCTGATACGTATTCAATAAAACATTATTTATTGTTAGACAGAAATTGTACATTTAATCTAAAGTGTGTACAGAGTGGTGGGGAAGAGAAACCGATCATCTTGACCTGCAAATTATCAAAAGCCTGAGGAAGAAAATGCGTTATCTTTCAAGTGTGGCTAGAGAGAAAGTACAGACAGGTACACTGTTGTACCAGTGTGCAGGTGGGAACTTTCTCAACAGAGCTCAGATAAATTAAGTATTATACTATAGTAACAGAGATAGTTGTGACAATATCTCAGTATTAGACCAACCAGACAATCCTGTGTGTAGCTGTTGACCAATCAGTAATACTGCATCCCTCTAGGAGGAGCATGGAGTAAGAGGATTAAAAGAATATGTCAGAAATGAGATTCTTGGTCATGGACCCTCCACATGTCCGATTTGTACTTTGTACTCTTTGTTATTCAAAGAAGAAAAATTATATTTCTGCCTGTGTCTTTGATTTGGTTCCTGTGAAGCCAGAAGTGAATGTCTGATACCATCTGCTAAAGACTCGAAGAAGACAGAAGGATTTCCACCACACTACCAAAGTGACTTTCTGACAGTTGCTGTGTCACTAACAAATTTGAGGTTACAAGCAGCTCAGTTGTCGCCATCGTTTTGTAAATTTCCACGGTATTAAGTGTTACACTAATGCACCCATACAATTACTCCAAAAATATAACTGGGGATTAAATTAAATTCAAAGGTTACTGACCTCCACATTTGATGCATCTGATGAAGTCTTGATAATGAGACCAACAACATACTTTTTTATACCTGGTAAATAAACAAAGATATCAGAACAACTCTGTTAGTGTGCACCTATAAAACGTGTAAATCTCAACATATCCTGACATGACGAGTTGCCTGGAGCACGTTACTCAGTAACCCTAACACTGTCTGCAGGTTCATAACTAACTGAATCTGCCAATCGTATCCCAGTACATTTGTACTTAAAAAAAAAAAAAAAGGTGTGGTCCTCCATTTACTTACTCTTGCAAAGCCAGTTTGTAAATACATGGATGTGGGCTGCAACTGCCACTGAATTTCTAATGGGCAAAGGTTTTGGTCAATTCAGTGGAAGCTACATGTCACCAGGTGTTTTCACAGACAGTCAAGATTGTCAATGTGAGCAGAGCATCTTAAAAAAAATTGTGTTTTCAGCTCCCTCGCATTTTTTTCTAGACTCTAGCTGTACTCAATTCTGAAAATCATGTGTTGGGGTGTAGTGAGCGGAGCCGAAAACAAGGCAATACTCTGGCACAAGGGGGAAAAGACATACTTGCCGGTCGCCCTGCACTGGGTTTGCCACTTGAACAAAATTCAGGCATCTACGGTCAGAAGTAGGGAAGTCTTAGGTCAATGGAAAAAATGAATTTTGAGCAAAATTATAAAAGAGTGGAGGGAGGCAGAATCAACTGATTTACACATGATTGTTAATTTTATTTCATTATCATTCCTTTTTGCTCAAACCCAAAATATTTTAAGTCCTTTTTTTATCCCACTCTGTTTTCAGATTCTTAAGAAAAAAAATTCAAACAAAGAAAATTTAGTTTTAAAAACTAAGAAAATTGGGAAATGTTGAGATAAGCTGAAGTAGAATTTGCAATTAAGCCAAAATTAAAGTCTGAAAATTTAAAAACCTCACATGACTGTACTGATGTACTGAAACACTCTGTTTCTACCCATTATCCCAGGTCTAATAAAGTTGAATTTGTGTTGTAAAACACTTCACATAATGCTCATAATAATGACGAATGATAAGCTGGAATTCTCCCCAGAAAAACTACTTAAAGTCCCTATGTGGAACATGCAAATTTCTGACTTTGGCAACTCTTAAAAGTAGTTTCAGAAACGACACTGTGACAGGGATTAATGCATGCCAGTAACCCATCCCTCTTTGCCCTGTGGGCACAAGGAGATGAATGGGCTTAAAGCAACACTGAGAACTTCTTATTTTTCTTACAAACAAAAGCATATGCCAACAGACTCATCTGAAAGACACTGTTACATATAAATTAAATAAATGGGGGCTTTACCATTTTACAGCAAAGTAAGCAAGTGGGCTGATATCGGCAACTTAAGTTTCCCTACTTCTTTAAATATGCCCCTCACAAAGCTTTAAAATCAGTGCTAGGGTGTTTTGGCTGTTGTTTCTCTAAAACAACTGCTACAGTGCAGAATCCAACCATTTTGCAGCGGCCAGTGCAAGCCAGTCGAGCAGAAAACAAAGCAGCATGCTTAATGGGGGAATACTCCTCAACTTGGCAACAGCACGTCACAACATTTAAAAAGGCACTAACACTGACAGAACACAGGTATTTTGTGAATTATACCACAACATAAAGGTTTTACCTTCACACTGATTCCTGGGAAGAATCTTCCATCTTGTTTTGATAACCGTTTCCAGAATCTGAAGAGCATAGTACTGTAACACGCAAGGACGGAGGAGCATTAGGATAAAGCTTTATGATAACAGTCAACAACAAGCACTGTGTAAATTTTATACAAACCAAAAACAGTATGAAGTGGACCAGCCTGTAATAACTTGCATTTCTAAATAGGATTGAACTGAACCACATCTTTCATGCAGATTTTGTAGTATGCAGAACATTCACTTGTAGTTTGTTTTTTTTATATCTATACAAGCAGCATTAAGCTGGAACACTGCAGAAGTCCTGCTGTTTCTCCCAGCATCACACCAGACAGCAAAACACAGCAGACAAATAAAACAATTCATTAACCAGCTTTAGCTCTGATTGCTCTAAGAGCGAGTCTAATAGTCTAGAAGACATAACAAGGCCTGAGTTGAATGTTCTTTTACAGCCTATGTAGGGTTGGGCATCAACAACTGGTTTTGGATTGGGACTGGTTCCAATATATAAGAACTGTGTTACTGGTTAAGAAATTTGCAATCTGATTTCACTTAAAAACTCCTGAAAGCTGAAAGTTTGAACTTTCTGTGCTCCCATCTACCTTCATCAGTTACATGTGTCAACACAGGTATAGTGACTATATTAGAGAGACTTCAGCTTGGGCTCAAAAGCCATAGTGATACAGAGAAATGTGATCACAACTCAAAAATAAGTTCATGCTAGGAAGAACGTCTGCGTATCATGACAAAGCATTTGTGTTGGGTTTCTTGAACAAAATGCACCTCACGCATTCGTTTGAATGGAACTATTTTCCTGATGCAGCAGGGGTGCCAGTGGACGTCAACTTTCACTGCAATGCAATCTGATGTGATCCGGTCAAGGTGATGTGGTGGTAGTCGTAATGCCCCTAATGCGACAGTGTCCAAATTAAATAACATGTAGATTTGATCATAATATAAATATTTAGGTTGTTCTTTCTTCCTAAAAAACAGAACCCCACAATAGCATGTTGTTGATGACAAGCGCCTTTTTATGGCAGCCTTAATCTGCTGAAAATGAAAGTGGTTTTTGCCTTTATAATTTGATTTCTTTTATTACTGAAATAGCCCGCCAAGAATCTGAATGAGCACTTAATAAGAAACAGAATTGATAATCAGAATCCAAACCAGTAAAACTGAATCGATACCCAACCCTAAACCATGCGAGTCATTTTTCCTAATTCTTATATGTACATTATAGTTCAAGTCTGAGGTAAACCTAAATCCCTTTAACTGGTGTGTCATAAGGAACAGCAAGACCAACCACAGGTTATGCCCTGTATTAATTTCTGATTGCTTAACAGTGAAGTATGAAGAAGGAAAAAAATAAAATAAAAAAAACCTTTTAATTACAAGTTAGTTTTCCATCTAGTGTTACTTCAACTGACTGTTTCAACTGTAGGGATCATCAATTCAATGATTCCAAAAAATAATGAATGAACATAGTATAGGATGTTATTAAAGCAGGATTAACAATGTGCTACAGACAATGGATGCTGGAAGATTAAAGGTGAAATCTCCTTACAGGCACACAGACTGTACACCGCTGACAGGTGTCACTTAGAGTGCCGCACACATTTCTGCCATGTTTGATTTCACCTTTATCTCCCACACATTTGCACAAACCACCACGAGAAATAAGACAAGAGAAATTATCAGCAGGGAAACTGACAAATGCTTCCCAACTTTTTAGCTGGCAAAAGCATATCATTAACGGGTCTTGGCTGAAGAACTGAGGGAAACAAAGGGAAGAAGAGGAAGAGGATGCACTGTAAAAGGAGAGAAGGATGGGACGGGAACAGAGCCATGATCCCTACAGGTGAAATTAAGTCACCAACAGATTGTCTCTCTACAATGGATCCTAGTGACTACAGCCTGCACCCTCCCTCTGTCCAATGAAACAGATGCAATAGAAACGGATGAACAGAATTCAGTCAAAGGGAATTTAAAAAGGGTAGACCTTGTGGAGGCCTGCCGTCAAAGCCTAGCTGTGTCATGATGCACAGGATGACACACCCCTTTTCTTCCTATTACAAGCCATAAACATAATGGAACATTGTGATTAATATCAAATAGTCACAGCTTGAATTCATTACATTTTTTTCAAATATCATTATAACTGTACTTACTAAGAAAAAGCCAAATATTCAAAGTGCTTCATGAACTTTTTAAGCTAATGAAACAAGATAAAATGCAGAATTCAAAAGGTTTACCTTTTGTTTCCTCTTTTCCTCTAATGCCCCTATTTTTTGGCAAATTACAAATTTAAAACTAGAAAAAATATTGATGACACAGCAACTCAGACATTAGTAATGAACGTCAGTGTTAAAAGCAATCTTACAGGCAAGCAAAACAGAAAAAGGCAAATGTCACCATTACTTTGAGGAAGTCGATGATGTATGGCACTTCAGTTACTTCATACTCAGCTCACAGATTAATTTCCAAAGGATTTGATTGAGGATTAGGCTCAATTATTTTAAATATCAGAGTCAGTTTTGTTTTGCTGATACAATTGTGAATCTCTTGTGAGTGCTTCTGAAGACTGAAAATACTGATTCACAGTCAGTTTGCTTTATCGGCTGTATCACAACACATTGAGAGTTAATATATTCTTAATAAACCAAGCTTGATAAATCAAGAATATATTAATTAATGACGCTGGATACCGTTCACAGCTGTGTGTGTGGTTTAAGCAGCAGGACATGTGCGGAAACTTTAGTGTAACTGTGCACAGAGCAGCTGTGTTTTTATGTGACAGGAAACTGTCGGCAAAAAAAATGTTGCTGACATGTTTCTGGGACTGTGACTTCACTCAAACTACACACACCTCTTAACTGCAGTGCTTTATCTAAGCATTTTACTATGTCTACCCTTGTTTTTAACCTCAGCTCACTATCTCCTGCAAAACTAATGTACCAAATCTTAATTAAAGAAGAGTTACAGTTTTGTGCCGCCATTTTCATTGATACAAAAACAGGTTGGACTAGTCCTGAATTTTGAGTCTCATCTAATTTACGTGCAGTAAGGCATGTAAGCTGAACAGAAGTATGTTTAAACTCTAGTAACTCTTTGTGTGGCCTTTTGTTGAATGATGGCATGAAGTGTGGGAGCAATTTTGAACTGTATGATTCCGTTTTATCTAATCTATGACTCAGACATATTCCTTACATAAATAATTTACTTAAATGTGCATCTCTAGATAAATGAGTGAACTGAAGAACAATATTGCTTCTGACAACATAGTAGCACACCAAACTAGAACTAACATCAATTCAACTGATAAGATTGGTGTGATTAAAAAAGATGAGTTAAATAGCAGAAGCTCGTTCCAATTCAGAACTGAAAGGGCAGAGTCTTAAAAGGCTTACTTGGTATTTACATTATATTACCACCAGGGGTTGACAGGCAAAGTCCATTGTTTGTCTGGTAGGTACAGATCCAACAGAATTTGTCTTATCAGAAGGACAGAGGTCCTGCATAGCTCAAGAGTTAGGGCATGGGGCAAATAGTGCCAGGACTACATAGCCAACGGGTGATGGGGCCATGTGCACTCACAACATGAACTTATGGTACATGAAGTTTCTCCACCATGTAATATCTTTTATGTGAAAGGCACACCATAAACAAACCACTGTGACCCAGTGTAACTGTTTTTGTTTTTGTTATTTTTTTCTCCACTCATTATTTTTCAAAGGCTTCTTCCTCAAAGCACCATTAAGTGTCTTTGCACCAATGTTTTCTGGACTGGAGCTAGCTTACTTTAGTGTTCATGTTCTGGGAGAACTCGAGGATAGTGTCCACTCTCGTCCAGGCATCCGGGTGCTCTTTTAAGTGTGTCAACACTTCTTGTGCCATTCTTTGCTGTAATACAAATACAAATGACACTTTAGATCCAACTCTGAGGCGACAAAACAGCCACGTGAATTTGTCACTCCTAAGCAGATCTATTTTACAGGTAGAGCAGGAAATTAAGAATTACCACACAATGTGTTTTAAGGTCAGGTATGGGTTAGAGAGCAAAAAATAAATTTAAAAAAAAAATCAAAACACTTTCCTTTTATTTCTATAATCCTATGTTTCTTACTAACATGCATACTTTGTGTTAGATTGGTTATAAAACCTCTCTTTATGCTTCAACACGTACCTGTGGTCCCACCCCATGATATAGACAGTTCACCACATTATCCAACAGGTTGATATCCAGTTTCTGGTTGAAGTCCAGCAGCTGCTGTGCTGCATGGTCTGCTAACATTGTCATAACTGCTGGCATAGAGCTCTGCAACAAGGACAGTAGAGGGAGGGGTCAATAGTGCACAGAACACATTCAACAGGCAAAGTCATGTGAACTGTGTGTTTAGAAACAATTCCAAACAGCTGACCATGTCACAAACACCCCACAGACCCACCAGTGTGCCATCATTTTAAGACGTTAAGCTCACAAGCCTGTCTCTGCTCTGAAAGTAGACAAAAAGAGAGGAAATTTTTGTCTGTTCTTCCATTGAACTGATTTTAGAAAATTGCAATTTGGCTGAAAATGTGCAGACACAGTGACCAGATCAACCCCAGGAGACAGGACTTGCAAGTAGGGACTCAGGCAGCAAAGACAAATTAACTTAATAATCTCACTCAGTGGCCTATAACACCAGACTGAGTAAAAATATCTCAAAACCTCAGGTAACCTTAATTTTATTAGTGATAGAAGGGCCTCTACCAGACTGGCATCACACTAGCCTGCCAAAAATGGGTTGATAGTGATCTGTGAACGGCTAAGTACACCATTCATAAAACAAGTCAATGACAGTCCCCGTTAGTTAAAATAACTTAACCGTTTCAAACTTCACAGATCTTATATATGCAAACAAATAAGTTTGAATATGAAACTTATTCAAACTCAGAAATACGTTTGAATCTGGCGCTGCACAGCTCGTCCATATTGCCTGCTCTGTTCTACTAATCAAGCACTTCTCTGCGCGACCATATTAAGCAGGATAACCGAGCCACGTGCCAAATATACAAGGCGACGTTACGTTGTTTACATCGGCAGGTGACGGAGCTCACTCCTTCAAACAGCGACGGCAACGCCAGTAAACGGCAACCGTGACCAAAAGCCTGACTAACGTATGCAGCTTACAGCTATGTTGACAGTTACTAGCATTACCTGTAGCAAGGCTCAGGTAAAAAGCGTCTAAGCGGCATGAGCGTACATCACACAAAATGCTAACATTAGCTAGCATTTACGCTCCATTAATAGCGATCTGTTAGCAGTGTGCCGCACAAACAGTTCACATGTGGTCCTTCGCTGCTGACTACAACCACTCCCACCAGGGAGACCAGGGACTGGGGGCGCTCACAATTTTACTCACTGTCATTTAACAGCACTGTTTGGTGAAGTTGACGCTATGTGTGGCGACTGCTCTCCACAGAGACTGTTAACAGTTTATCCCAACAGTTGGCGTTACATTTCCAGACGCTACACAAAGATAAAGTTAACATCGGCTACCGTTGGGCACCTAGCAACATCAACTTGACATCCGCTCACATCACGCACAGGAGTGATGCTGCTGTGGTGGGAGAGGCACGGATTTAGTCATACAGCGTTTGGTTACTTATTCATCTGCGGCGACACGCGTAACGTTACAAGATGTAGCCCAGGTTAGTTATGCATTTAGTTAGGTTAAGTGACAGCACTTTCTCTGGCAGCCAACGTTAGCTAATCCTCACAAAGTGGCAAATGCTAGCTAGCTCGGTTATCCCACTGATGCTATTGCATTCTGAATTAGCTTGCCTTTTCGGGAGCACTATGACAGGCAACGTGAACTATAAGCTAACACAACTTAATATCCACAACACAATGCATTTGATTGCCTGTACAGGTAAAGCCAAGAAAGGTTAATCACAGCATGGCAGGTTTGCACTTCACTCCAGTTACCTACCTAAAGTCCAAGGCTCTGACTGAAAAGAGTGGCGTTTGCCAAGGAAACTACAAAGTATAGTGAATACTTCAGTATCACTGTTGGTTAGAAAAGATTTCCTATTTCTGCAGCGTTGACTATCTCCAGCTCCAGCAGTGAGTGATGTCTGGCTGGTAAGAACCACTGATGTGGATTCCAAAACTGCTATCACGGCAAACCCAGCAATATGATACTCCGATACATTTTACGAAACAAAGTAAACCTTGATTCACTAATTAATTCGTTACTCTAATAATTTTCCAGCGGGGCGGTATGGAGGTTGTGTGCCTGCGCCTCCTCTCCTCTCTCAAGCAACTAACTCGCAACCGGTTGAAACCGGTTCAGACTGGGAGATTCCATCTCGGTTTAGTTTTCAGCCGATGGCGCCGCGTAAAGTTTGGACTGCTGTTACGCCCACACCGCGCTCTGATTGGCTGTGGTGTTGGCGGAGACTTCCTAGTTGAATTCCTATTGCATAACTGAGCTGTCAATTTATTTCAATTCGCTCAAGCGCCTACGCGACTACTCCGCCCGGAGAGAAAAAGAGGGCAGACTCCCATGCAGAATGGACTTCTTCATGGCTGCGCTTATCAGAATAGCGAATAACTTAGCGACCACTATTTTATTGCTACTCCTGGGGACTAAGTTACATATTACCGTCATTGCTGTAAATGCCATGTCGCATTACTGCATGCGCGTAAAATGCGAGGTGTAAAACTAATGCCATTTAATGATTTTATCCACTTAGAGTGTGTGGAGCTTCTACTACTTTTAAACGTGATATACCCCGCATGGCTGTCTCATGCAGGTACACTGTTAGGTTGAACGATGTGATAAACCGCAAGTACCATTCATTTGCCTGTTGCTTGTAAGCTGGTAATTTTCCACCAGCCACGAGTGGGAGTGGTTACATGATCATGAACGCACGGGGTTAGAAAAACGACCTGGAGGAGAATTTGTTTCCCGAATGGGCAACACTATCAAAGTCAACGGTGGATGTTTTAAATGTAAAGTGTCAGCAGCAGCAGCAGAGGCGAGAAATGAATTCGGAGTGTTTTTATTTATTCTTGCTAATTGAGAGCCATATACAGTGCACCGCTGTCAATTGAGGATGCAAACATGACAGCGTTTCCCCCCCCCTTCTCTGTGGTCACGTGGTCCAGCGCGCTACTTGATGGAAAAATACTGGACTTGGTGTGTAGTGGAGACAGTACACAACCCAGTAAAGTCATTCAGGGCTGGATTTTTCGAAGGGCGTTTGAGTCCTTACCCAGCAACATTGTCTACCTCTTACTTCTTTATCTCTCTGCGACTTAAAGACACATGTACAGGTCGTTTTATGTTATTTGGAGTAGTCTGGTGCAGAAATGTGTGCACAGCATCTCATTTCTGTTTTTGAAGTGCATGTTGGATCTGAATTGGAAAACAAATGTCATTCTTGTCTTCTCTTGTTTTGCATGTATCAGTAGACGAAAAATGTGGAACAGCAACACACCTGTTATTAGTGGTGGTGTTTCAGAGTTGCATGTTGGTCATTAAGAGCATGAAAATAATTCAGTTCATAGTATATACACTTAAGGCCACAATGCATGGCATAATGAATTACCTGGGAAGTGGATTTCAGAATGTGAAAAAAAGAATGACATGTCATGCCTCACAAAATCCTTGGAAGAAAGCGTAGCCTAAAATCTTAATGATTTTATTGAAAAGAATTTCGTGAGCCTTTCCATTTTCCATCCCAAATGTATACGTTGTCTGTCATCTCACCTATTGTATCTGTGCACTGTTAGTGTCATTGTCCTTGGATCAGCCTCACACCCCAGACAGTTGGCCTATATCCGAGCCTTTGTTATTAACAAACAAGATTTCAAAGCCTATTATCTGTGTGTTGATTCATGAATGCCATTTGCTTTGCCCTCCATGCTGTCACATTCCTAGAACCCTCTACCCTAGCAAGAGATGAAAACACGCATGTCTAGGCACAAACAGGTCAGCCTGCTTTTCAGTAATACAATAGTCTTGGAAAAGGCAGAGTCTGAAGTTCATCTTAAGACATATAGTATGTGGGATGAAAGATGTTCATACAGGTCATATAACTCTTTCTCTGTCCCGTGACTGCTACTTTGACTGTTGTGGTTTATCATTTACATGTACTGTAAACTCATAGTTTATCACACTTCTGATTTTGACTGTGATATCAGATTTACAAACAAATAAATATGCACGATAAACTTCCATGTCTTCCATGACTCTTATCTAATCCAATCTATAAGTTATATTTTTTATTACCTGCCCGTTTAGTCTTAAACGCTAACTGAATGATAAATGAAAAACCATATATTACGAGTGCAAATAAACATTAATCTGCAAGTAAGTGTGTGTGTGTGTGGACCCTCGACCATAACTAGCTAACTTGAACAGGTATAGTCAATGGCACTGAAGTGATAGTGTTTTAAAAGGAAGCTGACCTCCATAAGGCAAAAAGCAATATATTCCAAATGTCTTTCACTCAAAATAGGCCTCACTTTATGAAGTTTACATTAATCTGATATAATTATGAAAATTGTAGTACTATTTTGTTCTCATAAAGTCAACTGCCTCTGGGCCCTCACTGTCAACTCAACTGAGCTTCTGTCCCTCTTGGTGCAGTGCTGGAATTTATTGTTAGACATGTGTGAAGTTTGGAGGTAAGCAACCTCAGCCAGGCGTAGGCTGGTTAAATCTTGTTCTGTCTGGTCGAGGCATGGTAGCCCATTTACATATATTATCATTGCATCACACTAGGGGGCCGACCTCCATGTGGCAATCAACTAAAAAAACTTGTAATTTGTTGTGCTGGCCCACACTGCTCTTGTCCCATTGCCTGAATGTTCAGCCTTGGCATGTAAGTTCATAAAAAAAGGAATAGGAGAAATGAAAACTGGTGCACAAAACTATTAATACCAATGTGACAACAAAGGTCACACTGTCATCATAATTAGGTCTCCTGGACATCTCGAAGTGATATAAATCACTTCATGTGCTCATACATGGAGATAGTTGGTGCAGGAAATTATATTTGTGAACACATGACAAGAATGCTGCCTTTTGATTTGCATGCTACTCCAGTCCATGTTTCAGTAAGGACATTATATAAACAAATAACAGCGCCATCTTCTGCAACTCAAGTGTTTAAAATTACTGCATTTCATGTGTGAGCACGGAGCACCCTCTGCTGGGAAAAGGACTGGCATGCCTTTAGTGACGCATCTCTCTGTAAGCCATACAAAATAACATAAATTACAACATACAAACTCCAGCCAAACTGGAATCCAAACAACTTTAACTTGTATAATACAGTATTAAACTGTTGAGTTTTTATGAAAAGGCCAAAATTCTGTTAAAAAAAAAACAAACAAAAAAAAAAACAGCCCTATAGACACTTCCTGACATCTTGAGGCTCATGGATTTGTTAAAGCACTTTTATACTAGCTTCAAACACCTCTGACGGGTCCTGAAACAAGCACAGCATGCAGAAAACAGCATCAATAACACCGAGGCCTATTCAAATCCTTGATGTATAATAGGGTCTCTGACCCTGCTGCAGGTACCTGTAACTCAGCAGATGAGGACACTTTATTGCAGGGTTGACTAAATGGTTAAACTTAAGACAGATACCTCCTCAGAAGTTGAAAAGTTGTAAAAAGAATTTTGTCATGCACACACAAGGTGCTGTACAATATTACTGTTGCATACAGTAATATGGGAATTACAAGTAGCACCAGTTTAAAATTAGTTTCAGACTGTCATGGCTTTTTGCTGCTGTCAGTGAGATGAACATGACAAATGTTTGAGCTTAGGGCAGCAAATGCTCAGGTTTGTATTTGAATGTTTAGTCATAACAATCACTTTAATGATACTCAAGACATAAATACACATGATCCAATGGATCATTTAACCTCACAGCCCAGTTAGAAACCATGAGTGATAAATGTTCTAAGTTACTGAGAAATGTTAATCACAGGTTCATCTTCATCTTTTCTTTGTCGTGCCGAGGGAAGACACAAAGGAATATTTAGATTTCTTTCTCTGACACATTTGCAGTTGTTTGGGAGTCTCAATCTCAATTAAGGTGGATGTTTGCATCTTTTTTTAATAGCAATTCATCACTGCTGACTGAATAATCACTGATCCACTGAGTAGTTTGTCACTACATGCTCATGAAATTCAAAAGCTGCTGCTAAAGAGAAAACTCATGAATCATGAAAACAGAGTTTAATATATTCTCAGTGCTTTGTTGTTTCAATCAGGAAAAAAACATAGAGTAGATGCTGGATTATCTCAAAATCCCTAAAATCTAGAATGACAAAATTCATTCACTTTGCTTAACAAGTTTTAAATACTGGTCTCTGTATCTTATTCCCACATCATCATAGTTTGTTTTCTCTATACAATCTTGTGTTCCTATAATGGAACATTTTACTTAACCAAGATGTTAATGTGCCGTTTCATATAGTTATTCATTCAGTATGCTTTTATAGTTTTCTTTGTGATTTTGTGTGACATGTCAACAGGTTACAGTGTTAACATGACACAGTAGACTGGTTTGAAGATAAAATACTAATATTGACAACATGCTCTCTTTATAAAGAAAAAGGCCAAGAGATTTGCATGCTATAAAAAAAGCAACACACTGCAATTAGAAAAATGGTTCCATTCTGAAATAATAACAATAATAATAATAATAATACACCTTGTATAAAACTCATTTACACAAAAACATACAGTCTATTAAGAGAGAGGATAAATGGTGTATTTGATCCAGACAAATATTTTAATAAACAGTGGTTCAGAAACTATTCAGACCGCACAATTGTTACACACTTTAATGCCATTTTTGCACATTAATCAACACTTGACACAATCACACTGACCCATAACGATGAAGTGAAAGTATTCTTCCATGAGTTTTCTGTGTCATAAACTGTGGTCAGGTGCATTCTGTTTGTTTTAATCAGCCTTTTATAGCCATCTAATATGCCTTTCTTTTTGTTGTTGGTGAACTGCAGATGAGAGCACAGACACTCACAGAAAATATACGTTTTCTACATCAGTCTGAAACAGTTCACTGGCTGATAACTGAAATCATTCAGCAAGTTGTAGTTTTAGCTCTACAAATCTATTAAAGCAGCTCTGGAGGGAGAAATAAACTTGCTGGATGCATTAATCTCCACTAGGCAGATCTGCAATTTTTCTGGCCCATAACCTCAAGGCAGGTTCACACCAAGTGCATATGTGGAGTGCTTTAAACTCTGGACCGTTTACTCCTTTGGCTCAGTTCATTTGGCCAGGTGAGAGCATATGGAATAAAGTAGCAGCAAGTAACAAACAAAGTAGGACAGCTGAAACTGTGACTTCAACAGTCTTGGAGATGAATCTCCAAGACCTCAATACAGAGGTGAGGACAAGCTGAGCAGGCTACAGGAAACAAGCCCAATACGCATATAGTTTTGGGCTTGATGTTTGTTTCTGCATCAGTTTTTGTGTTTTTATAATCTATTTTTCATAGCTGAGCTGAACATCCCTATGTAGTTAAAATATCTGTCAGGGGTAACAATGCTGTTATTGCAGTGTATTTATGTATGGTATCATTTATTTTAGAATGACAGTACTGTGACTAAATATAATTTAGGGAAATCATTTTTTAATAACTTTTTAAAGAGGTGTATTTATTAATTAACTCTGGGGTTACAAAGTCCTGTGTTTTGTCAACCCACCCATCCACCGCAACCTGCTCTGAATGCAGACATTGTTGCTCTTTATGCATCACATGACTTCCTCTTTTGCTATTGTGATAATTACTATGGTCACTAGAGGCCACTGAAGAATAAAACTATAGGTCATAATAAGCTGCTTGCACAGATCTACAGGGCCATTTTGTTAGGGTCAAGTCTTTATATTCTTATCAATGTAAAAAAAAAGAATCTGAGTCCTTTGTGATTTAAAAAAATGACACAAATTGCTATTATAGTGTGCTGTAGACCCCTATGGACACCCCGAATTCAGATTTTTTTGTGTATTCATTAAGCACAACTTTATTTAGCAAAACACACCATGTGAGCTTAACATAAACATAAAGGCAAAGTTCAACTCTGACCTGCAACTTTACAGCTTTGACAAATGGCAAGTTGAGTCCAAAATGGAGGAAGCCATCATAGCTCATCAGCTAGATGTCACCATCTAGTTGTATTTAACCTCATCTCTTGGAGGACTGTGGCTCTGAAAGCTTCATTTCCCTCTCTGACAACTTTTATTGAACAAAATGTTGAACACTGTTGAAGAAAATGCCAGCTTAGACCAAAACAATGCATGGATTAATCTTGCTATACTTTCTGGTGCAACCAGGCCTCAAACCCTTTAAACCACAGTTTAACTTAAGGCCCTTATAGAGGATGAAGTCTTAAGATTAGGTATAATGCAAGCATTGTTTTAAAGTCCCTGTAATTTTAGGTTATAATGTGCTTTAGTGGTGAATACAGTATTAATGTATTTTTTAAAACATATTTCAGTTACTTAAATGACCACAAACTAACTGCCACATCAACTTGAGCCAAATTTACTCATCTGAATCAGTTCAGCTTGTGATCTTTCTGTAAACAAGGAGAGGGTTTTCATAGACAATAGTTATCATTGATCATATCAACAAATAGCAATCAATCAAACTACCTTAAAACTTCACAGTCTCTGCCTGTTTTCACATCTGCCTGTCTACCATCTGCTCTGCAGCTACTTCAATAATAGCTTGCAGCTGCAAAGACAGAAGGGAAGGTGGGGGAGTGGGGTTTGAGTTGAAGGAAAAACCCAGAGAGATGTGGGGTAAAGGGAGGCAGGCAGGCGGGCAAGCGGGTGGGGGAGGGAGGAAGCAGGAAGAAGGAAGGAGGGGGCGGTGAAAGCAGAGCTGTGATGCAGAGAGCGAATCACATGAGCAGGGATCTGTTTACAAACTGAGAGCTGAAGACGAGAAGTGGAGAAGAGAGACGAGGAAGAAGAGAGGAGGAGAGTGAATGTGAGAAGAAAATACTGGGGAAGAGAGGAGAGCCTGGATCTGAATTAACATTAGACGCATTGTCTTCCTGTATTTTATACCTCCCTGTGTTCAGAGCAGGAAGGCAGGGGAAGGGATGAGGAGCTGCTTTCCTCAGAAACACTACTGAGGCTGCCTGCCTGGCTGCCTGGTTGGCTGGCTGTGCTGCCGGGGAACCCATCCATGTCCTTCCCTTTGTCTCTCCATAATTGGCCACGGCAGGTTTTCACAGCCAGAGAGGAGGAAAGCGACATGGAGATCTAAAAAGAGAGCAAAGAGGAGAGAGAAGAAGGGAAGAGAGAAGAGAAAAGAAAACCTCATGTTTTGAAGAGGAGACAAAGCAAAAAAGCAGGGAGTGTGCTCGGCCAGAGGTTCATAACCTGAGTATTGGATGGGATTTGGAGTATATTTCCTCATATTGTCAGTGTCATTGGTGTAAACAATACTTCATCTCCAAGACTGTTTTCTTTGTCATGCTGAGGGAAGACACAAAGGAATATTTAGATTTCTTTCTCATTTGCTGTTGTCTGTGAGTTTAAATCTCCGTTAAAGTGGATGTTTGCCTCATATTTTTTGATAGTAAATCATCACTGCTGACTGAATAATCACTCTTCAGTTGAGCAGCTGCTCATTGGCCTGATGTCTTCTTGAGGAACTGGGAGTCTCTAATCAGATCTGCTTACTCCAGACCACAAGGATTTAAATCACTGCACACCCTCTCTGTCAACTTTCAGGGTAAACTAGCCTGAACTTACAAGGTGGTGGACATAAAAGTCACAACATATTTCCATAAACAAACTGCAGAAACGTTGTGGAACCCAGAGTTTGTGATATTGGACAGGTCACAACCTCTACAACTTTCTGGTTTGCCATCTGACCATCTGCACATTTGATGCATTCTGTCCAATGGTGTAACGGTAAGTACTTGCACAGGTTCAAGTGTAGTCGAGTTATAATTTCAGTGTTAACTAAGTGAAATTTTACACAACACTAAATTAAAATGGGTTACACCACAGAAACTAGTTCTAACGTGCAGATTATTTGTTATTTAATAATAACTGTCAGTAAGCTAACAGAACTAACGCTAAGCTAACTGACAACTAACTTTAGCTTGGTAATTTACAACCTGTTAAAACTAGCACAATCAAATATTTCCAACTCTTTGCATGAATACTACTGATTCTGAAACACACATTTCTTCATAGCTGTTTCCTATCAACCGACTTACACGTTACTTAAGTCCAAGTTAACCATGATCACACATCACATCTCATGTTTTTATTATGTTTTACCACTGAGGTGACAAAGACATGCCCTCAGACACATTTCAAACAATACCCAAAACCAATATCTTCTGACAGGAGGAACCTTTTTTTTCAGCCATAGCTCCAAACACCAATGCTACTATTCCTCTTAAGCAGTGTTGAGGTATTGTCCTGTCCACACTGCATGCATTTGCACAGTGGCCTACCTTTTAGTGCTCCACTATCAATGATTCACTAACATAGTGCTAAGATTACAGCTGCCTGCTTCTTTAGCCAAATCTCCTGTCAAACCCTCCCCAAAAAACCCACCATACACTGAGACTGTACCCTACTGCCATGATCCTCGTCCATTAGAGAATTACTTTTGAACCAGGAGGTCACCATCACAGTAGCATTGTGACAAGTAAATTGTGGCACTTGACCTTAAGAAAGAGTCAACTACTGCAGTTTAAAGTGACGTGTGTCTTATGGAATGAAAAGTGGCATGTTCAAGCCCCTCAGTTTGAATACGCTTCTTTCTCTCCAAACCTCCAGCGACTAACTACTCTTAGGCTAAAAAGTAAGTGGAACACATTCCTGTGTGACGCAAGGATGGTTGTAAAAGCTCACATAAAAGTATTATGCAGTGTGGAGAGGTGCTTCTGATGTGTGGACTCCCGCATGGTAAAGCCAGTGAGCATCATGAGGATAGCTAATAACGTTAGCAGAAACAAAAGTCTGTCATCTGCCTTGATACACTATGTTTTTCTGTAGCTTATCTTGGTTTGACCCTGATTAACATAAATTTATGCCATAAAGATTTTACAACCCTAAAAACATTGAACTTTAATTAATTGTTAAAAAAAATAATAGTTAACAGTTATTTCCTCAACACAGTTCTCTCCCTTTCTCCCTATTTCTCACTCTCTCTCAGTTAAAACAAAATTAGAAACGAGGTACTTCCATAACTGTTATTAAACACCACCTCTAAGCATGCACTCATATCTCAGCTTTCACCCAAGTTCAAAAACTTTGTGTAGCTCAAGAATCTCTATAGTGTGAGCAGTATTACATTACAGTTTGAAACAAGAGGCTTCACACATGCAGTGTAGTGCCAGGCCTTACAAGTTACACAGATACCTCCACACAAGTGCACCTCCTATCCTCACCATGGGAGGTGGACACGGGCAAAGTCTGGGATTGCCAGACAGGTTGATCTATGATGGGATATGTTTATCATGAAGACCTGTGTGGGCCATGGAAACACACTGGCAAGGTCGCTGATGGAGCTGAGTGAGCTAATATCCCACCAAGGGCACGTAAAGATTACAGAAAACATCCACAATGTACCTACAATGAAGTGCCATTATGGACGACCTATTGGCCACTAAGAGTGAAAGGCTTTACTGTTATAGAAAAAAATTTACACATGTACATACAAACTAGAGTTTGTTTGTATGTACATGTACAAACAGAGGTACATGCAAACATACACATACACATTTGATCCATTGTTAATATGATATATTTGATCAGCGCAGCTTTGACCCCTTCTCTAAACTTAATTCTAACTGTCTGTCAAGTAGTGAGTCAGGTTACAGTACTCTGAGAACCCACGGCAGAGAAGAAACATTTCAATAATCACATTATTCAGAAAGGCATAAAATATGGATGCTCGCCCACATCACTATGAATTCAAAATGAATTTTTCAAACAATTTATGTGAACATCATCTACATCTTTGTACCAGACAATGTGTGAAGGAGCATACATTCTTTCTTGGTGATTTCTGCTGGAATTGTCACATAATACAGGCTACAGTTCAACAGTTCAACAGCACAAATATCTGACAGTGTCTTTGTTTATTGTTGGTTTTCATGTATAAAAAAATGACATTCTCTTACATTTTCAACATGCAATTGAAAACATGCATGAGTGTTTGCATTATTATCAACAGCAGGCTATGTTCATGACTGCCTTGTTCTTTGTGTGAGAACAAAATTTACTCAGAACACAGTTGGATTAGACTTGCATACTGAATAAAAATATTCATTTGTCATAGTGCATATGATGCAGTTTACAATTCAGTTCACAATTTCTGGAAGAAGTTTGAAGTGGACTTTAAACCGATCTGAGAAAGCTGTGGTGAGCCTGGTGTAACCTCAATACATACAAATACTTCTCTCTTCCTTGCAACCAAACTATGTTGGTTTCTCCTGCATTCATACAATTTCTGTCTCCACTCTTCCATGTGTCCTGTTATCACAGGGTGTCTGTGTGACCTTGGATTGCAGAACTCCAACCTCCCCTGCAAGATGACATCTGAAGAGCTCTTCCACCTGCCACTCAACATCTACATCGTCATTCTAGGTGTTGGCCTCTTCATCCTCATGCTCAGCCTCATTTTCTGCTGCTACCTATTCAGGTACAAGACATCAGACAATAGAGCACCTCTGACAAGTTTGTCAAACTTGTAGTGAAATCTGCCTCACCCTGCCTTCAAGGGAAATTCCTTCTGTGGAGCCTCTTTGAGTGATACATATCATTAACCTGTTACCTGCAGTGCTTCTAATGTACTCTTTTCTGAGTTTCTGGGTTCCCTCACAAAACATAAGTCAATGGTGTCAGTTTTCTTGCAGTGAAAAAATGATTCATCCATAGCCAGACAGTTAGCATCCTTTGGTATCATTTAGCTTTCACGTGGGAAAGTTGGTACCAGTCACAGTCCAGCCAAAACCACCTAAGTGTTGTCATGGGCCAGTTTCACATGTTCAAATCTTATTAGCTGACTGCCTGCATTGGCAGATGGCATCTTGTGTGCTCTGAGAAATCTTCTTAAAACTCTTAACAGACTCGGTTTTAATATTTTAATAAATTACACTTAGTTGATTCAGGTCATCTGTCAATGCAGAGGCCTCTCATTGTATTGTATATAAAGTCCATTGTCTCTTGTTTGACAAATCACAAAGGTTCAAGTGAACACTGCTTATGACAGACAGGATACAGCTAGGTCAGTGTACTGCTGTTAGCGTCCAGCATTTCTGGATGAGCTTGTTTGACCCTTACAGAGGATGTTTTGCTTTAAAAATTTAGCTATCTGTTAGCCAGATATTTGAAAAACCTACAACAATCTGTGGAAGTACTGTAAGATTGGCTTAAGGAGCATCAGCTAAGACTGTGACAGTGATCTAAAAATGGAGTTTGATTTGATTTGACTGTTATTTTTAGCTCTATCTGTGATAATAAATAACAGAAAGTGAGGCCATGTTTGCTCAATCCAAAAAATTTAAATGGGCTTATGAGAATATGTTTCAGCTGTCATGCTGGTGTTTTTTTTTGGTGCTGGCAGAGGAGTAGTTCAAACAGATACCTTGAAGACAAAGGTGCCTAGAACACCTGTAATTTGATCATCTTCAAGGGAATTCCAAACTTCTCAAAAGGTGTATATCTTAATTAAGAATTAACACTTTTGTGTGTTCACTGAGCCCAAAAGAAATCTATTTGTTTTTAGCAACGAATGAACAAGTTGATAAAAAGAATTTCAGTCAGAATTCTTTTATAAGGACGTACTCCTCACAGTGTTATAGATCTGCTCGTGATGAGCGTAGATGCACAGGCTGTTACTTGAATGTGGCATTGTGTGAATTCCAGGACTTCAGCTGATTCATACAGCATGATAAGACTCGTCCTGATGGAGACAAAGATGGAGCCACCAGGCACATTATAGAATTTTTATATTACAACTTCGTGTCTTTTTGTGCTTTACAGACTGAGGCGACAAGGTGCAAGAGAACAGTATGGCTACAATGAGGTAATGTGTTGAAGCCATTTCCAGTTTGATTAATAATTGTTATTGACACTGTATCATTTGCTTGTTTGTCTGTTGAACTGTATGCATTTTGTGATAAATCCATTCTCGTCAACAGGTTGTTTTGAAAGGACCAGGAAAGAAACTCAGCCTTCTTGGTGTAAGTTGAATGCAGAGTCAATTGGGTGAGATAAACACCCAATTACATGTTGCACATGTAATCAACATATGAGTCACTGCTGTCCAAGTCAAAATTTCACTGAAGTTCAGAGGATAGCCACACAAACAAATATACTGGATCCAACTAAGTTAATTTAATTTTAGAGTTCAGAGCTACTCACAGCTAACAGTGAGCTTTGAGAAAATCTCCAAAAGTATTAAATAGTCTGACAATCATTTTACTTTCTCTTTGTTAAAATACCATATTTGAATTTGGCAGCAGGCTAGTTTGACATGTTGGTGGACATTGTCTTTTGTTGCCTGGACATTTTGGGGGCTTCATTTACTTCTTATAGACCAAATGCAAAAACAAATTATTGTTATCACTGGTAGTACATACTGTATCTTAGTGTGAATAAGGAATTATTGCAGTGATCTAATTATTGCGGTGCAGTCATGGACATTACATTGGTTTAATTTAACATAGAATTATACAGTTGTAGTTGCTGAGAATAGTTAAAATGGCAGGTGTGTCAGTGTTGAACTGATTTCATAACCTGTCATTTCCCTTTTCAGCAAACATGTGCAGTGTGTTTAGAGGAGTTTCGCAGCAGGGACGAGCTTGGAGTGTGCCCATGTTCCCATGCTTTTCACAAGAAGTAAGTTCTTCAGCCTTGCTTGGAGACAGATTTTATTGACTCATACATCATGTTTGAGGCTGTGAATACAAACATCAATTTTTGGAACAGCCACTGTGTCTGCGGATCCATTGTCAGTGGGTCCAAAGGCCTTAAGCCACAATATTTTATTCTGTACTTGATTTCTTAACATTTTGGTGAGGACTTCTTGATGTGCAAATATCTAGACTAACCAGTTCAGAGGAATGACTCATAAATTCCTCTTTGTGATGGATTTCTTCTTCACGTTAGCAGCTGAAGCACAGAGAGGCTGTGAAATTCAGAAAAAGCCACTTTTTCAGGGTGCCCCTCAGCAAATGATGAGCAAATTCCTGACAACATATGTCCATACATGTTTGAACATGAGTACGCTTTACGCAACGGAGACCTGCTTTTGCCCTGCAGCATAGGTGTGACATTGACAGCAGGGCTTTTAGACTGGTTAGTTTTATTTTCTGACTGATATTTCTCTATCTGTATCACAAGTACCTGTGAACTGTGTAGATTTTCTGCATGTCTGTCTGATCAGTTTTGTTTTACAACTGTTAATTAAGCAGTGTGAACTTCTGTCTTTTGTCTTGAGTCCTAAACTTTCTGCCTAGATTCAACTTTGTGTACTTTGTCTTTCTTTGAAATGACAGTCTGTTTGTTATCTGTCTACTTTTACCAGGTGTTTACTGAAATGGTTAGAAATCCGCAGCGTCTGCCCCATGTGCAACAAGCCCATTTGTCGCCTGCAGCCTGATCCTCCACAAGCATCCGAGCGGCCACAGAGTCTCCTGGAGGTCTGAGAGAGGAACGTATGTCCAGCAGCACCTCACACTCTCCACTCATTTGACACCTGTCACTATAGAGGCTCCTGTTTCACTGTCCAACAGACTGTAGTTTTAGTAACATTTTTTGCGGCAGAGCTACTCTGGAAATGGAAATTTAACAAGTGTGCTGGTCCAAAGAACGGACCTGTGTGGTAAAACACTGAGACACAGGTGGTAATGGTGGTGACTTTTCACTAATTCTTGATATGGTATTTATGATAGTGGATTAAGGTTAACTACCAAGCCTACATATTGCTCTTTTCAGTATACAGCTAGCTAATCCACATGTGCCTTAAAGCTGCAGATCTCTGAAGGCCACTTAGATCAAACTAGGATTGGATCATCAAGACTGGTTGTCAGCTAGCTAATATCACTTTATATGTGTGTATTGGTGACAATTTTTTAAACTGATCTATTAAGAGGACAGTGGGTTACGGAGAGCTGTGTATGCTCAGCTGACAGGTTCTGCCATTTTACTTGATTTTCTGACTGAACTTTTTTTTTTAATATTAAAGGAGTGCAAAGCAAAAGAACATTTACAGGAGTTTAATTCAAAAACAGGAAAATGAGTGCACTACACACTGCCCTCAGCAATTTTCATAATGGATTGAAAAATGCAGTGTCTATGTCATATGTATGACGTTTTGCTTAGCTGAATTTGTGCACTGGCACAGACTATACTGTGCAAAATTATTCAATTCTATTCAATTCAGTTTTATTTATATAGCACCGAATCATAACAGACGTTATGAGCTCATTCCGCAGCATCTTTTCACAAGAAGTAAGTAAGAAGAGCAGCAGCTTCTTCCGTTGTCCTGCAATGGACATCTTGCACCGTACAACCATGATTTGTACAAGGTAAACTCATGAACACAGATGTTGACCAGCTCCAATGATTCCTTTAAGCCTTTAACTGTTAGATTATGTTTGTTCATAAGTATAACTTAGATGAAGGTCTGGCCATATTTTAAGACAACAAAAAAAAAAATGCTGATTATTTTAATGAGTTCAGTTACTTTTTCCTGCCACAGTATTCAAGGGGCAAATGGAGTCATTTAGTATACTTACAGCTTTAGCATAGGTCCTTCTGTGTCACACAAACAGTTATGTTGAGCCCTCAGTATTTTGGGGATGTTGATGTGTAGTGTCACTTCTGTAACTCAACAAATGAGATTATTTCTGCCTCCAGAGCAGCTCTGCCTCTGAGAAACTTTTGTATGACAGACCCCCCGCCCTGTTTTTCCCATATTTGTAATGCAGCTATACATGCAAATGATGTGTCCGGGTCTTTAGCCAAAACTTAAGGGCCTGGAGCTTGGGAGAGAAGATTCAACCACCAGACAACATCAGCTTTGACGATATCAGAACCTCCTTTGGCCCCAGATTTCATGGCAAATGCAGAGATTGTAATAAAAGATGTGCAGTTGTGGAAAAGAGGACTTTTACAATCAGAATGAGCAGAGAGTGTCCTAATTTAAGAATACAGGACAATTGTAAACTAACAAGAAAAAGGGGTGTGTGTACTTTGTCTGTAATCTTCCATTGTCTCACAGTCACTCAGCTCCATCCCTCAGTTTGTTACCAGACTGAATGAAGAGAGTGAAGCCCCTAAAGGCGAGACAGTTGAGTCATATGGGATAAACTACATGCTGTCACATGTCCCACAACTAAAGGTCCGAAATGATTCAACTGTGAAAATAACATACATATAAATACTTACATTGTTTTTAAGTTCTTGTGTGTCATTTGACTGTCGTTTGTCAGCTGGATGTCATCAGTGCCAGTGGGACAGAATTGAATCAACCAGTTTTCAGTGGGATCTTAGCTCCCGATGTGTAAGAACAGCTCTGTACTCTAGTGATATAAATAGACACTGCACTGATATGAAAAGCCTGTTTGAGCTGGTTTCTTGTCTGAGTGAGGTGCCCCATAAACATCAATCTCTTTGTGTACCATGTAATATAATATGAGTACTGTGTAAATTGTAAATGCTTTTAAATTTTCTGACTTTGGAAATATATATATATAACCAGTGTTTTGATAAGGTCATTTGGATCCAAGTCTTTTTTCTAGTTTTGCTACATGAAGGTGTTCATATATTGTTATTATTATATATTGAAAAGTTTGACCATTGTGTTGATGGTACCCTATCTTTGTTTTAGACCAAACGTGTGTATGTGACTGAGCACGTACAGTAAAGTATGATCACTGATAAGGTGCCACCTCTGATACATAAATGTGCCCCAACACAAAAAGTCTGCATGCCTACATTTATTCTAGCCTTTAGGAATGGTCACTTGTTCAGTTTGTTTGTCCTCCACTTTGGTCCACATTGATATATCTGAGCAATTACTGGATTGCCATGAAATGTTGCAAATACATTTATGTTTCCCACAGAATGAATCCAAATAACACAAGACTTTTCATCTTGCACCACAAACAGGTCAAAATGTTTACTTACCTAGTGAAATTTCTCAACATCTACTAGATGGATTGGCATAAATTTTGTACAGACATTCACTCGTCCCAGAGGATGAGTCCTAATGTCTTTATTGATCCTCTAAATTTTCATGTAGTGCCATCACCATCTAATCAAATTTTAGTTTGTCCAATACTTTGGTTTTTGACCAAATACCTGCTAAAACTGCCGATCCATCAGCCTCAGCGGCACTTTGTGTCTGGTGCTAATTAGCAATTGTCAGCATATTAAAACACTAAACTAAGATGATTAACATGGTAAACATTATACCTGCTAAACATCAGCATGTTAGCATTGTGACTGTAAGCATGTTAGCACTGACATTAGCATTTAGCTCAAAGCACTGCTACCCCAAGTACATCCTCACTCAGCCATGAGCATGACTGTGGACTCTTTGTCTTGTTGGGTAAAGGTCAATGAACAGCAAGTTAGTTAAATTTGCTCTTCTAATAAGCTTAAATTTTTTTGGAAGAAGTTTTATAAGAAAATGAAAATACTACTAAATCTATTAAAATCCTTCTGCCATTCCTTGCTGTATTTAGCACAGGAAAATAAATTATGCTGGACTGTTTCTACGGCTGTTCTTGGTCCTTGGACCTCTAAGTGAAAATCTGCATAAACTCCCTCTCAAGATATATCTGGTACAGATTCTGGAAGAAAGCTGAAACAAACCTGAGACTAAATCAAGTCACATCATCTTCTTCCAGACCAATGTTTCATAAAGCTGACTTCTTCTCTCATCCTATAAATGCCCAGTAATCCCCCACAAGACACTTTGCTGGGGACCTGCATTTACCACTTAGCTTAAGCCAGTTGTTAATTGCCAGTTTATTCCTCCTAATTCTCAGTGGAACTTCTCCAATGCTCACAAGCAAAGATCAACAAAACAAAGTGCTGAGAATGACAATGGTAGTTAATTATTCTAAAATGCGGCCTCTGGTCTACTGTGGAGTAAATACAAAGTGATCATGCAGGTATGAAGATGCACATGACTGCAAAAATGTGCACCACATGCAAACACAGACAACACAAAACTACTACACACAGTGAGCAGGTGTCTGGAAATTCCCTGTTCAGTCACAACATCAGGATATTTGCACAAGGACACAATGAGTGTGTTATGGAAGGATTCCAGTGTTACATTACTGACACTGACTAACTGCATGACATGCAAACACACTTGGACACTTGAAAAGCACACGGCACCACAAATGCAATGTTCCTTATTCCCACAGACATGCTTTGTCAGACAGAAAGTAGTCCACTCTTCTTAACAAAATAATCTCGTAAAAATAAATATTTAAGCAAAGTAAGCTCCAGATATCAGTGAGCATTCAGTGCTCTGCACATAAACTGGCCCCAAGAGGGGAAATGTTTAGTAGATAAAGAGAACTACGATGAAAGGATTCAGTGAGTTGATAGCATTAACAGAAAGCAAATCTGGCATCCATTAAGAAAGTTCAAGACAAATGTTCTCTTCCATGGAAATATAATACAGCATAATATGCATCAGGCTTTATTGGTTTTTCCATAAAAGGAACAACTGAATCGCTGAGACACAAAACACATCAACTTTCCATTCTCATATGCAAACTCCAGTACAATTCAATCTACTGTTTTTCCTGCCTTTAAATTCTCTGTAACTGAAAATGTGAACTAAATGAAGTCCTGGGATAAACAGCAATGAATTCATCTATCAGTTGTTTCATGTTACCAGGTTCAGATCAGACCAGAACTGAAACAGCAAACACCATCCAGAGGAAAGATGATTACTGTATGTTTTTAAAATGAAGAATTTACATGTATTTGAACCAAAAGTTGACATATACCCTTGTGTCATTCTGACATAGGCTGTCGTCCTTATTTCCTCCTCCTGAGGAGGAGTTTGTATTTTTAAAGAGTAGTTCTTGTATTCTTTAGAGTCAGCAGTCTGATAATTGGCTGTTTGGTCTGGCAAAAACTACACAAGAGACACAACCAACAAACCAACAAACTTGATGTAACATGTGAATAACCACCTTTATTTCATGTCATCCCCCATCTCTCCACTGACATGAAATTGTTGTTTAAAACTTGCTGCTAACTAGATTCATTTCTGTAATTCATCTTCAGATTTTCTGTTTTGATCTCCCTCTCTCTCTCTCTCTCTCTCTCTCTCTCTCTCTCTGCACACACTCTTTCTCTTTCTTCCTCATATCTGCGCAATCTCTGACTCTGACTAAATACCACTTTCTACCATGCAGAACATTTTCTCCATACCAGCAGCTGTTTGTGTAGTAATAAGTCTGTGGTGTGTCTGATTCAGCTGCTCATTCCTGCTAATGCGCCTTAAAGATATAAGATGTAACTGCCAAACAGTGCAGCCCGCTAATGCAGTTCACACACACAGACTGATTCAGTAACACTGCATTCAAAGCAGGCAGAGGTGAAGCTGTAGTGCTGCTGGTGTTAGACAGATTAAAATGGGGAGTGAAAAGTATGATTACACCTGTAAACGCCGAAAAAGTTTAAGTGCAATTGTTGGACTTGAAATAATTTGACAGTCTTACTCAGACTATCTACAAATATAGCTGGGGAAGGAGGCTTGTAGGCACGTCCATCTTGTTTTCTATTATACTCATTAAAAAGCCAAGTAAGATTAGCTGATTCCATCAGAATACATTTCAACACATCAGCTCTCTGATGAGATGATGTGAATGATGCAGATACTGTCAGTAGACTGGAGCTCGTCTCTGAACTCTCCCATTTAACATGTTATGATGCCAATACCAAATTACTACAGAGGTTTGGGAATAGCTCCATCACAACAAACAGCCAGCTAGACCATGTCAGTTCACAGCACCTATAACATGCATGTAGGTACATGCAAGTAGTTACAGCCTTACAACTGAGGTTTACTGGCAATGTACATAGCCATAGCTACCCTTAGGGTGCCTGTGACCACCAGTGTCAGAGGATGAATTTCATCATCTGAAGCATTAAACCCACTGTAATGCTTGGAATGATGATGGGTTTCCCATCTTCCATATAAAATATGATGTAAATCATGAGTACTTATGTCCTGAAAGAATTACTGTGCTGCTTAGACATGCTGCTGAGATCGTCTTTTAGGGGATGTCCCAACTCGGGTGGGCATGTCACTACAACATGTAACACCAGTTCATTGTGGCTCTTCCTGTAATGTTACAAAGGGGTGTTAGCTCTGGAGCTGTAAATCCTCTTATCATGTAGAAATTGTTTTAATTTTTTTTTGGCTGCACAGAGCCTCAACCCAAAATATGCAAGCCACTACAAACAGCCTTCTTCACACAGGCAAGTGTCTTGTAATATCCTGTGGGACACAGCCTATGTTATTACTTTTACTTTGTGTTACAGATTGCTGCACAAAACAGTTGTGCAATTGTGGAAAGCATCTCTATGATACAGCCAAGCGGTGGATTGTGGTCCATAGGATTGGCCCTTTTTGTAATGAAAATAAATTTAATTAGTGCATCAGAGGAGTGTTGTCCACGTTGTTATGACTATGTTTAATGTGGAAAGGTGAAATGAGTTGATCCATTTTCCATATTAAATGTTTTGTTATGTTGGCTTTAAGCATGAGGTCAAAAGTTCAGAGGCTGATTAACAAATTAACCCTCCTAGAAGCCAAAGTAATATCTCCCCATTATGACACAGACAAAAATAAATAAAATTGAATATTAAAAAACGTAAAAACATCAAGTCATAAATACAGACACAAATTCAGGAACAATATAGGAACGACATCTGCTCTTCAGGAAAAGTAGTCAAAGATGGCATTGGCTGTAATTATACGTTTCGAGCACCCCCTGCTGACAAAAGGAAAGTAAAACCTTCTTCTCCATTCATTGCTATTCCCGGAAAAGACGTCAATGTGTCTTCAAAATAATTGTGTGGAATTTGTCGATCGTGTTTGGACTTTTTGAGTTACTAAAGTCTATTATTTTTTATGCTACGGGTCGAATTCCAGTTGAGTCCCCTAGTACTTATTCTTTCCCTGTTTTACTCTTGTTGAAGGTTTTGAGTTTAGAACCTGTATTTTACATGTGAGGTTAAACTACACGTGTATTTAAACAATATATTCGTTTTTTCCTGGTCAAGTCACATTTATTCTGAAGGATCCAGACCGGAAATCCTATTGTTGTTGCCGCTCGCGTAGCACGAGCGAGGGAAATTGAGTTGCTAACGTGAATGTGAAGAGGGCAACAGTGGATAAAGGCAGGAAGTACTTTTTATTTCGTCTTGAAGTGTACTTTTGTGTTACTATAGCGCGGGTTGAGGGTTTTAGCCTAGTCAAAATAGGCAACATTAATAGTTAAGCTGTAACGCTAGCTCTACTTGCACGTGTTTATGTTTATATTCTTGCAAGTAATGAGCAAGCTAACGTTTGTCAAGTAGCCAAGCGTTGCTAACTCGCCACAAGTCACGGGCAACTAAAATATCTTCGACGTTTAGTCTAAGTTGTGCTTTTAAAGAAGGCATTTATTTTGGCATTTCGTCCTCGCAACTAAAAGAGTAAAGGGAAGTTGTTTGTAGTGTTGCTGGCAACCGCTGGGAATGTCATCGCCTCCAATTGGTCTTAGGAGTCATGAGGGGTCAACGAACATATCAGACTGCGATTCAGAGGACGAGGTACGTTTACAGATGGTTTATATATTTTTCAGACTTTCCTCTATTCCACTTTGTTCACAATGAATACGTTTGTTTTTTTCCTTTTCCTACAGCTGACAAGTATATCCCAAAGTTTTACGCTGTCCTACTCACTGAACTTAAACTTTTGCTTTTCATCCGGTTTTTCAGGCAGACGTGAATCTGTGTGCTGTAAATACAGGCGCGTGGATATGTCTAACTCTTGACTGTGATTTGTTTTTATTTGCCACAGCCCAAGCTCCCCCTCAACCAGTTCTATCCATACATCCGCTGTGCCCTGTGCTGCGGCTTCCTCATCGATGCTACCACCATCACAGAGTGCCTGCATACATGTGAGTTTACAGCAGAGGTGTCCTTTAGCACCTGGGGACTGTAAGAGGATTCAAGGGGTTCCACAAGAACTGGATGGTTATTCTGACACGTTGTCAGCGGATACAAAGTCATAACATTATTTAAACTTTCAAATATTAATATCTATATTTGTCTCAAAAGTCCTTATTAGCCTGGCTGTGCCTTGTACCTGATATTTCGACTCCTGGCTGTGTCTGTGGCTGTATTTTCTCCCAGTTTGCAAAAGCTGCATCGTGAAGCACTTCTTCTACAGCAACAGGTGTCCCACGTGTAGTATTGTTGTCCACCAGACACAACCCCTTTACAACATCAGGTAGGTCTGTTCATTCCTGAAGTATTTGGTGATTTGTATCACCTTCCGTACCTGTTAAACAACTAGATGGTTCTCAGCCAATTTTTTGATAGTTGAATTGAAGTTAGGAAGAGGGAAAAGTGTGGAGAAACACTACAAGAATTATTACTACTACCATAATTATTCTGGAAATTTGAATGCATTTGTTTTCTTTTTTAAAGTTAATTGTCAAAGGTCTGAAATTCAGACATGTAAAATTCTGTAAGTGTTTTGAAATGTATGATATTAAGCTCTGAAATCTGTCACTCACATCTGTAATAAAGCAGTCTATTAAGCTTCAAATGCTTTTTTCCTGCAGGCCTGACAGACAACTGCAGGATATTGTTTACAAAATGGTTCCTTTCCTGGAGGAGCGTAAGTACAGTATATGATAAAGCTGAGTACACCCCTGGTCAGTATCTCTAAAATGTTCAGTTATTAAGTCCTGTCTGTTTTAAACAATTTTGTTTTTAGCCAAATTCCAAAAGATTGAAGTCAGATGATCTGTTGTTGATGTTTTGTTGCTCAGCCTTCTACTTTGAAATACTCCAGAGGTTTTTCTATTTGATTCAAATCAGGGACACACTTTGCCAGGTCATGGTTTTAATTTTTTTCTTCTCTAAAACTCTTTTTTTTGGTGTGTGTGTTTGTGATGCTGCAAAATCCCTCTCCTTCCAAATACCTTCCTTCTTGAGACTGAGAGCCGTCTTTTCATAAAGTATTTGGGTTAAAATTTGTATTCGTAGTGCCATCTACAACGGTCCCCTCCCCTGCATCTATTACACTCAGGTAGCCCCTTATAAACACACTCCCACCTCCATGTTTGACGGTCGGCACTACACTGTGGTAATCCTGGCATGGTCTACACTAAACATGCTTTACCTCATCTGATCCAGACAAATTTATTTTGGTTTCAATCAAACAAAGAATGTAACCCTGCAGTCTTGTGCTGTTTGATGAACAATGGTTTTCTTCTGGGACACCATCTGTTTACTTCATGCAATGACTTCATACTGTCTGATCAGCCACTGAAACACCATTATCCACAGATAATCAGTCTGCCATATCAGAAGCTCTGACCCGTCTGTTTATTCAATCCAAAGCTGTGTAAATAGCGAATTGTGCGTGGCATCATTTTTTGAGGACGGCCACTGCACCTTCTGTTATAAGCACTGCGGCTCTTCCTGTACCTCCTAACCCATGCTGCTGCTGTGTTTCAGCTTATGTTCAGTAGCCTACTGATGCTCTTGAACCCTCTCTCATCTTTGTGAAGTCTCACAGTCTGGTTTCTTACTTGTCCAGGCAGTTTTTTTTTTACTATGTGGAGCCATGCTGCATTAGACAAAACCCAGGCCAAAACAGACAAATATGGTTTTCTCAGGTTATTTTATAACCTTGTTCATGCATCACTTTTGTTGCAGTGATCACAGGTGTATTTCTGTTGAGCTGAGGTTGTACTTTGGGTGCCTCTATTTTCAATGTAGTCTATCTGACATGATTGTTTTTAATTATACATAACATCAAAACATAGTACAGTTATTCTATCATCGCGTAGTTTTGAATAATTTTGGTGATGTTGCACAGGCTTGTGCTAAGTTTTGCTACATACTATATGTTTAGTCAGATTTATTGTAACTGTTTTTTTTTCCCAATTCCCTTCTACAGTTGAACGAGAACAAATGTGTAAGTTTTACAAAGACAGACGCCTGGAGGTGCCAAAACCAGGTAAAATAGTTCTGCTTTAGAAATTTAAGTATACAGGTTTAGGGCAGGGTTAGCTGTGTAATGTAAATGCAGTATTTCACAATCTTTCTGTGTTAATGGGTTACTGAAGTATTTGGTGAAATCAATTTCTCTCTCAGTCCACATGCTGCAGAGACACTGCTGGTCACAGAGCTTCATGGTGACCTGAACGGTCTCATTCCGTTCTCTGTCAATGAGTAACAGATTTGTTGTGTCACTGCAGTGTCCCCCTTTGGTCAATCAGTGTATTTTTGACATCAGTAAAACACAACCTAAGTTGTATCAGACTGTGACTGTTGGTGTCTGTACTGGAAGAGTAAACAAAAGAACAAAGGTCCTCAAAGTAGAGGAACAACTTCTGTGGACTTTTCTTCTTACTTTCTTTCTTTATTAATTACTGCCAAGTACGTCCTCATAGGGGGATGTTAGGTCTCTATTGTAAAGACTACAGTCTAGACCTGCTCTAAAGGAAAAGTACCCTGAGATGACTTCTGTTACGATTGGAAGATGTATAAATAAAACTGACTTGACGTAGCATTAAATCTGAGAATTGAAAAATTCTAGAGTCGGTCACTGAAGCAACTCCTCTGTGTTGTCTCTGTCCTCCTTTACAGTGGTGGTCTCCTCTCCAAGTCCTGTTGTGGTACGAAGGCAGAAGAAAGATAACATTCCTCAGTCTGTGTTCACCATTCCCCCTGAGCTGGATATATCTCTGCTGCTGGAGTTTGTTGGGTAAACATCTCATTGAACAGTGTAACCCAGAGGTGTCCAACCAATGAAGAGCACACCGTTTGACAAATCTGCTGTCTGCAGACTGAGATCAGTTGATTAAATGAAGTCTGGTGTGCTGCTGCTTGGTTGGAACACAAACCTGCGGCCACATGGCCTTTTGTGGAACAGTTTGGACACCTCTGGTCAGTTTCACAGCAGTCAAAGGGCTTGTTGCTGCAGTAAAAGCACAGGTGTGATGAGTAATGTTAACGATAGCTCTGTTCCCAGCAAGCCATGCAAATGAGTGAGCACACAGGATACCAGGACCATGGGACTGGGACACCAAAATAGAACGAAGCCATTATTAATCAGCATCTGTCTTATTACACCTGTGCAGGAAGGGAGGAAAATTAAAGAGCAATTTGTAGTTAATGAAATGACCATGCAGTTACATGGACATGTCAGCAGATGGTCCTGCTGTCACACATTGAGGGTTTGTTCAGTACAAAAAAAATGTTCTTACTTTGACTCTTGTTTTCAGGGCTGAAGAGGGCATTAGCAACTACAAGGTAATGACCCAAATCTTAAATATTACATATCAGTCAGGTCTTATTAGATTGTATTAATGCACTGTAACAGAAAATATGAGCACATAATGGATGATAACTGATAAAGGTTGTGGTGTAAGCTGCAGCCTGGTCTGCTTATTCAGTAGGATGTCTGGTTAAGCTGTTTTGTAATTACCAGGCCTATTGGATATACTATCAAGAGTAGGTCTCAGAGCATTGCATTATTTACTTCAAATTTACTTCACTTGTACTTCAGATGTATAATATTTTCTTGTATTTTAACCCCCTCTCTTAGTCCTTAGCTGCTGGTTATTCTGTTTTTTGCAGGACAAACTAACATGTTTTTTTCAAGGTTACACAGTTTGAAATGACGTGACTAATTTAATTCCCTGTAGTGACTCTGTTCTGAAGGACTTTGGACTTTGATACAGTACTGTTTATTCCACCCTGACCACCTTGTCCCTGTGTAGCCATTAGAAAGGCGGTACATTCGTGTGTCTGGTGAGGCTACTATCCGCCATGTAGAACTGTTCATCAGGAGGAAGATGGAGCTTAGCCCAACCTACCAGGTGAGTCTGTCAGGCTTACTGCTAATCAGTCAACAAAGTGACCGCAGCCTTGATCCTGATTTTTTTTTTTTTTTTTTTTTTTGCTTTAGACAGACTTGGAAACAGGACAGCAAAAGGCAATTGACATTACAGCACAGTGTGGGTGTGTACAGGGACCAGGTTCAGACGAGTACCGTGACTGTAGAAGACTGATCAGACCCCTTCACTCTCTGTACTGTGTTACAGGTTTAGTTTTAAATGGATAAAACTGCCATTTTATAGCCCAGGAATCTACACTCAAGAATTGTAATTGTGATTTACTTCAAACACTATATCTGGAGAACACAGAGAACTGCTCATTATCTGGCTAACACCAACCCTGTGGTAAAGCGTGGTGGCAGTGGCACTGTACTATGTGTGGGGGCTTCTCAGCAGCAGGGACAGGGAGACTGGTCAGAGACTACCTTGAAGAAAACGTGCTCCAGAGTGCATGTGACCTGAGAATACGGTGACGGTTCACCTTTTAGCTCAACAATGACCTGAAGCACACAATGCTGGAGTGGCTCCAGGACAAGCCTCTGACTGTCCTTCAGTGGCCGAGCCAAAACCCAAAATAAAACCCATAGAATATCTGTGGAGAGGCCTGGAGACAGCAGTTCACAGGCACTTCACATCCAACCTGCCAGGATGAATGAGGGATAAACTGCTCAAATCCAGATGTGCATGGCTTGTAGAGACTTATCCAAGAAGAATCTGATCTGTACAAAAAAATCAATTTATCCATTTTAAAATAAAACACAGTAAAGTGTGTTTCTGAAGCCACTGTACATCTTAGTGAAAGTGCCTTTATTAGGTAGATTGGGCACTTTCACAACATGTGCTAATGCTCTACATTATCAGTTACATAGTGTGCAGTTAGGAGGCATGTGTGGACTCAAAACACTAATGTACACAAAGTCTACACTTTAGAGGAACACACACATATGGTGCATATTCAGACACTGCTAAATAAAGCGGAGCATACTGGAGACGCAGCTGAAGTTGTCTGCATTGTAGCAGCACAGGACAAGGTGTAAGTCATCTTTGTCATTATCTTATTGAATGATGTGACACCAAGTCAGGGTTACTGGTGTTGCCACCAGTAATGAAAATGAACTCATTATTGCTAATGTTTAAACAGAATTTAACCATCTGACTGACTGTAGAGAGAGGGACAGATCAAAAGAGCCCGGTTTGGGGGAAATGAGATAAAACATGGCAGTGGGGATGAATACAAACAGAGCCCAGCACTGAAGGGTCAACCGCTCAGGTCAAAACTCAGCTGGCTAAAGGACAACAGACAGTCCTTAAGGATAACCATAATCTGATTACAATCAAATTATTAGTGCAGTGATACCATATGTCTGTCTCAGAGCGGTGGACATGATGTAAGGGAAGGCTCATGGTAAAAAAAAAAAACAAAACAAAAACATGAGTGTTAGGATCAGAAGTGTCCTCCTCTCCTCAGAGTGCAGACAGACAGAAATGCTGAGGAGTGGTCAGCCTGACAGAGACACAGTTCAGGAGTTGGTGTATTTTGTATTTAGTAACACGTGGATGAGGATTAGCAGCTTATACTGATTTCCTGGCTTCAGTGCTTCACTGTGCTGGCTTGTCTGGATAGAGAGAGATGAACCCAGGGAGAGGTCACAAGAGTTATCAATCTTACCCTAAAATGGCAATTAGTCAGGTCGAATGACAGAGGTGTCATTCGACCTGACTAATTGCCATTTTAGTTTTAAGTCTACTCTGACATCTCTGTCTTAAATATCCAAGGCATTTCCTGTATGTTCAGTGTTTTCGTTTATTACATGTTCCCCTGTGTTTTTGATGTGGCAGCAGGGCACAGTAGATGGTTTAGTTTGGTCTAAACCAGTCCATGATGGTCGGCTCTGTCTGACAGAAGTGTTTCTGTGTGCCCTGCAGGTGGATGTGGTTTGTGGAGATCACCTCCTAGATCACTACCAGTCACTCAAAGACATTCAGAAGTCTGTAGGCGAAGAGGCACTACAGGTAAACACCAGAATCTCACACACACACAATCCACAGTTATAATGATGTGAATTTCATAGAGGTCCAGGAGGACTGCTCCTGTTGAGTGATCCTCTTGGTCTTGTTTCCACTGTGCTCCAGGATGGTCTGTTGGTGCTGCACTTTGGCCTGGTCCTGCCCTCCCAGTCCTAAGCACAAGAGTCAACTCCTGAGGAGAGGAGCTGTTCTTTTGGACTTTGACTCTACATTTGCTTTATAACTGAATCTTAGATGTGTTGTCAGACAGAGTCCAAGTCTGGAGTGAAAAGATGTTAACTGTTCTTTTAAATTTCACACTGTAGCATCAAATGTTCAGCGCTCACAATGACAGGTACATTTGATTTACTCAAGTGCCAGCCTGTAGAAATGAATTTTAATTGATGAGTGGAAATGGTATCTGTTTTTCCTTCCACTCTACAGAAGCATGTGACCTCTGCTGTAGCTAAAACTGGACTTAACTGCTGTTAGTGTGTCTGAGACTCATCGAGTTTCAGACAGTGTGTGTGAAGTGTCAGTATAAGCTGCATCAGTCTGGTTTGTTTCATCTTTGTTCTTTATGTATTTATGGGTTCCAGGGTTGTGACTGTGATTTCAGATGCTTACTTCTGATTTAAAGGGCTTTAAACAAAACGAAGGACACTACCAAAGGTTTGTGTTTGTGTGTGTGTGTGTGTGTGTGTGTGTGTGTGTGTGTGTGTGTGTGTACAGAGCTTAGATCTACATGGTATCTTTAATTCCAGCTTGCTTCTTGTTGATTTATACATTTAAGAGCTGTTAACTTTTCTATGAACTGTCTACTGATGTAAATTAATGGGACTGACTTGATAAAACCAGCTGTTAGTAAAACTGATCAGAGCACAAAAGCAGTAATTTAAAGGATGTTTGTATTAAAGTCTTTGATATGGTTTGTGAAAAATAACTTTCCTACTTGTTTTTGTCACTTTGAATTAATAAATGAAAACAAGTGTTTCCTAATTGTGCTGTTTCCTGTTTTACAGGGGTGGGTTAAAAACTTTTGAATGGGAGGACAAGACTAAAAATGTGTTAAGACATTTTAAAGCCCTGATTCTTAGCAATAATAACTTGTTTTTTTTATTAACAGTTAACACTGTTTATTCAATGAATACTAAATAAACAACTTTAAATATTTTCATCTCTGGACACAGACATTGTAAAACACCACCACCCCTTCATGACCCCCTAAACTGAAAGAGACATGTTTTGTGGTTGATGCTTCTCTTTGTGGTTGTTTGGTGTCACTGATCATTTGATTGACTTTTCAACATGAGATGTTAGTAGTTCCTTTGCATAAATGTTCTGACACTAAAACAGCAGCAGCACCAGCATAACTTACTTCCTGTTTGCAGAGAACATAAAGCGTGTGATTAAAGTCTACTAGCATTTATTATTTTGCTGTTTAATATCCTGCTATACTGAATCAGTTTCTCATTTCAAAGGGGAGGTATATGATCAGTGACCCACTCACAAGTCTTGCAAAGAATTTTGTATAGAAACAGTAGAATTGTGGCTATATAATCATTAAAATATAACTATAAATTGTAATTTAGATGTGATTTTTTTCCCACTGTGGCTTGAACTAGTGGAGATTCATATCTGCCTTGGTGCAGCCCTGAATGAACAGCTTCCTGTATTTGTGATTCAGATATAAAAACATGGAAAACAGTCATGTCATTTTATTCTCTGTATTATTCAGTGCAATTGAAACAACAGTGAGTGGTTCTCCTGTTGGTGCATACATTGAACAGCTGGACTACATTCACTGTTTGATGCGTTGAATCTTTTCACAACTAAAGTACCTCAAGTACTTTAGAAGTGAAAAGTATCTGCAACACTGATTATGTTAGGAATGGGTAAAACATCTACACGTCATAATGCCATAAAACAAAACACAACAGTGCAAAGAAAAAGCCGACAGACACTGTAATCCTCTATACACCCTATGTACCCAAACTGAAGGTTTGTTGACAATACACAGCAACAACAGTGAAGTGGACCTACACTAACATTTCTTGTCTTTCTCGTTGAAAGTCTCTGTCTGAGGAATCTTTTTTCACACCTGGCACACAGGAGGTTTCAGTGCAATCTTACACAGCGGCAAAAATACAGTATGTTACTATAAACTCATGATACACATACAGAATATGTCTTCTCTTTTTCCAGGTTTCCCTGCCTGTTTGTCTTCAGTTGTTGGAGTTGATGTCTGCCTCATCCTTCTCCTCACTGATCTCCTTAAAGCTTTCCTTCGTGGCTCCTTCTTTCTCCCTCTGGCTACTCCTGGAGGAGCCGGCTGAGGCTCGAGGCTGGTAGCTGTAGCTGGCAGTGCTGAAAGTCATCCCTGAGTTAAAGTGAGTCTCCTCCCCCTCCAGCAGTTTCCTTATAGGACCAAAAGAAACAACTGTCAGTCTGGACACTCACACAAAATACACCTCACATTGCTTGGTATTACATGAGTCCAGTATTCAAGAGGTAGCTGTCTTTTGTTCAGTTAGTCCTTTAATCCAGTCAGCACCTGTAGGCAGCTATCTCTATGTCCAGGGCCATCTTGACATTGAGCAGGTCCTGATACTCTCTCAGGTGCTGGGCCATCTCACCCTTCAGGTTCCTCAGCTCAGTATCCAGGTGGCCAATAGTGTCCTGTTACATTGGAAATGAGAGAGGAGTTGGAGGAGAGAACGCAGAGAGATTATCAGCTGTGTCTGATATAGTTTTCTTAATAAATTCACCTGTTTAGTTTGTATATGGACTGTTCTTAATCTGCTGTGGAGGTGGTTTTTCTGTGGCACCATTTCCTTTTTCCCTCAAAGGAGTAAAATAACCTTTTGGAGCTTTACCTTCTCTACAAAGCCAGTGAAAGCAGATGGCCTTCCTGTATCCTACTTAGCAGGTCAGAGGTTAATCTAATAGACACACAGGGTCGATTCATTAAGAACTGTTTCAGGTCTCGGTTTCAGACCTTGAACCTGAATTAGATCATCTCTCTCACTGACACTGAACAGTCAGACTTCGAGGAGCGAGCCATGACTTTATTTGTGATAAGTTATGATTACAGGCAGGAACTCTTTCATTCTAACGTCCCTCTTCTTTATAAATATATCTTATCACATGTTAGAGAGAAGCCTTGCTGCTTTCAGTTTTGTCATCATGAGGTTGGCAGCAGAGACTTCGGGAAGACTGAAGTTACTCATAAAAAGTGAACTTCAGAGGTTCGGGTAGCTGGATTTTTTTTTAACCTTAGGATGGAGCCAGGCTAGCTGTTTCCCTCTGTTTCCAGTCTTTATGCTAAGCTAAGCTAACCAGCTCCTCTCATCGAATGCCAGATAAGAAAGCAGATAAGTGCTGAGATTAATTAACAGGCAAACCATCAGTCTGAACTGATTAATCAATGACACGTGATGTTATTACACTGTTACGCAGTGTTACGATGCAAACACCAGACATTTCAGTTTTTGTCATGGCTCATATCTGAGAGCCATCAACTACTAAATGAACAGCTTTTATATCATTTTATTGTCAGCGGTTAGCAGAAAGCACACGAGTGACTGTTTTCAATGAGAGCGTCGATATGCTGGATTCCTTGACATATAAAAGCTGGGGGCTCCCTGCTGTGTGGTTACCTAACAGCTTAATTCAAGCTGTGACATAATTCACGAGGAACTTGACCGTGAGATCTGCTCACTTCCAATCCTATTACTCCACAGAGGTGTAGACAGAACTGAGCTCCACACAGACCGAGCCAGCAGTGCTGCAGCAGGTGACGGGGAACTGAGAGCAAATGACTTTCTTTTTTATTTTACAAGTCTGCACTTTACTAATAATAATAAAAAAGAAAGAGCTATGTGACACATGTAAATGAAGCAGAAATGAGTGTGTGTGTTAGGGGATTTCTGAAATCCTGCCTATTGCCCTGTTAGATAGCATGTGAGGTGAGGAGACAGGGGCACAGTGATGCTGATAGCAACATACAGAGTATTCTTTAAGTGGGATATTAGAAAATATTGACTGTACTTTTACTGACTGTGATTACTTGCCTGCATGGCTGTGACTTCAGAGTTGTGTGCTTCCTCCATCTCTGTGATCTGCCTCTCCAGAGACTCGTTGGCTCCCCTCAGGGTCTCTATCTCGATGGTCTTGGACTGCAGCTGCCTCCTGAACTCGTTGATCTCCTCCCTGCTGGCCCTCATGGCCTCGTTGGTCCTGGTTGCCTGCTCGCTGAGGCTGGTGAACTTGCTCTTGTACCACTCCTCGGCCGACTGCAGGTTTTTGGAGGCGATGGACTCGTACTGGTTGCGGATCTCCTTCAGGGCCGAGGTGAGGTCCGGTTTGGCGAGCTCAAGCTCCACGGACACCTGCTGTGCCTCCATCATGTTGGTCAGCTCCTGCATCTCCTCATCGTGGACCTTCTTCAGGAAGGAGATTTCATCCATCAGGGACTCCAACCGGCGCTCCAGGTCCAGGCGAACGGCTGCAGCATCATCCACGTCCTTTCTGAACGACTTCAAGGTCTGTTCAGCTTCCTCCCTTGCCCTCACCTCCTCATCATACTTCACGCTGAGCTTCTGAAATGTGAAATGAAAGAAGAGATGAGAGGTGAGTTAATGGGCTGGTAGGATCTGAAGTAGAATCCAAAGAGTATCCACACACTAAATTCACAGCTCCCTTTTTGAGGAAAAGTGAGAGATAAAGTTAAACAACGTGAAAGATGAGACAGGAGCTGAGACAGTGACTACCCAGCGGCTTTACCTGCAGCTCGTCCTCCATGTTGTTCCTCTCGATCAGGATGCGGTTCTTGTCCCTGCTCAGCTCCTCCAGCTGTGATCTCAGCTCCCTCATCTCCTGCTGGTAGAGTTGAGCGACGCGGGACGGCTCGCTGTGCTTCTGCCGCAGGGTCACCAGCTCCGTCTCCAGCACTTTGTTCTGCTGCTCCAGGTGCCGCACTTTATCAATGAACATGGCGAAGCGGTCGTTCAGACCCTGTGCAGCAGGATAGATGCTTGTTTATCATCACACCGTATCTTCTGTTAGGCTTCTTATTCCAGGCAGGAGGCAAATCTTGATTCACTCAACACTAAACTTGTGGTAAAAGCTCTTGCATGTAATCTCGTTTTTAACCCACACTGACAAATCCACTTATTGTAATAACTCACAGCCCTGAACACTGTGAATCAACCGGTAATTTACAATCTATTAAAGCTGCAGTACATAAACTTAGAGTTTCATTAATTACTTTACTTTAACTTTACTTTAACTGGGGGCAGCAAAACAATCTATAAACACAACACTGACAAATTACCATCTTAAAGGGTTGATATGGCTAACATGTTAGCAAACAGCTGCTACTGATTAGTGCAGCTTTAAACTGGGATGAGCTGAAGAAACAGTCCTGATGATTTCTCTTTGTTTCTCCTGAACAGCCTTCCAGGGGAAAGAGGAAAATCAGCAGTATTCCCTGAACAGCAGACAGAGACCTTCATTCAAAGGTAGAGAGGTCACACAGCATGGGTGGAGAAAGAGGGAGAATGACATGAAACAAAGCTGTGTGACGGGAGTCGCACCAGGGACACTGCAGTCACATTTTATAGTTGTGGCTCTTAAGCACCAAAACAATCTCACCCCAAGGTCCACTTATTTGCTTGTTCTGGAGCTGAAATGATTGATCAATGAATTAACTCGTTAATCGACAGTAAATTAATAACTAACTATTTTGACAGTCGGTTAACTGTTTAAATCATTTTTAAGCAAAAATGCTGAGTGATGGTTCCTGCTTCTTAATTCTGAGGATCTGCTGTTTTATTCAGTCTTATGAGACAGTAAAATAAATATCTTTGGCTTTTGGACTGTTACACAAGCAAAAACAAGACATTTCAACCTTGGACAAACACGGATGTGAAATCTTAGAAGTCCTCAGAATCATGGAAAATGTGAACATCTACATCTTCATCTTCAACATCTCCATCTGCTGTGACACAGACCCTGTTTTGTCAGTTAGTGGTGTGATTACAAGTGCAGTGTTTATAACTGGGTGCTGACTTCTGGGCAATCAAAAAGGAGAATTAGATTTAGGGGGATTAATTAATAGTTGTTTAAGTGGTCAAAAGGCGAGGTCACCCTTTAGTAAGTAAATATCAGGGCTGGTGAAATGTTTGGAGTGTTCTGCTGGTCAAAGGCTTAATAAAGTTCGAACCTAATGCTAGTTTTCATGACAGCAGACCACTGGAGACACATCATTTGAAATAGTTTTAAATAAATCTCAACATGCAAGAACTTCATCATTTGCTTCACACCCACCTGCAGCTGCTCCTTCTCGTTAGTTCTGATGACTTTCAGTTCATTGTTGACAACAGAGGTCTGGGTCAGGTCGAGGGAGTCGGTCGGCACCGGAGAGAAAGAGGCGGAGGACCGTCCGACCCGTCTAAACAGGCTGAGGGATGAGGCGCTGTTGCGGGACGCAGCCATGGACCTGGGCCCCGAGGAGAACCGAGGAGAGGCAGCGCTCATGCGAGAGGGGGAGACGGGGAACCGGGGAGAGTCCCCGAAAATCTTCCGGTAGGATGACGAGGTGTAGCGGTCTCCGTAGCTCATCTTTGCCGTGAGTCAGAAATAAAACTGAGGGATTTAAAGCGCTTTGCAGGAGCTTATCGACAGCAGGCTGCAGGTGGAGCGAACCATTTTACGCACGGCGGTACACCGCTATGTAACATTTGTGCGGAGGTGGAGTGAAGCTGCTCAGTTATGTTTTTCTCCTTAAACAGACCAAAACAAACTCTGATGAAATCCCTCCCAGATTTTGCACAAACCTCGGCTTCGTTTCGTGTCCGTAAACCGATGGAACCGTCCACACAGGAGCATCATCCCTTTGGTCTGCGTGCGTCATGTTTTTCACTTTTCATACCAGCAGACACACTGAAGGAGGGAAGTCCCAATTAATATGTGTCAAATTTAAACCTGTTTTCATCTTAAAACGAACAGCTCCCGCCACAAACTACATCCAAGACTGTAGGCAAGTGGGCACCTGTCTCAGGGCCCCAGGTCCTTAAGGGGGCCTGGGGATTCCATGTTAAATTAATTCGAAATTTGTTTACATTAATACTCTGTGCACTACTATGAACTGAAATAACAGGAGCCTTAAGGAGGCATAACACCTGACTTATTACCCAATCCTGAGGCCCCATCTTGGGCAAGGGCCCCAACATATAATCTCTTTTTAAGGGCTAAGGCAGGGGAGTTTTGTTCATGTCAACAAATCCCTCAAAACCAAGAATTTGTTAGTACATCTCATTACTTTCCAACTTCCCTACCCTGGTTGCGAATTTCACTTTTATTTCCACGAGGGTTCATTATTTCCTCAAATAGCTTGGCACTAGTTTTTAGCCCGGAGTGATATTTGTTGGGGTTTATTTTCTCTGATCTCGTCCTGACCACTTCCCGCAGCAGCTCATCACCTATTGAGTTCACCCCAAGTTCACCTGCACAGGGAGCACCTGATGCCACTGTGGTCCAACAGCTCCTCCTCTCTGCAGCAGGAAAAATACAGTTTCTCTCCTGACACTTTGACTGTTAGTACAATACACTTTATGAGCAGGGCCTGCTGATGGTGTAACCACTGGCAACAAGGATGGAAGTGATTATAAAAATCTAAAATGCTAAAAACTTCATACAAAAACAAATGGAAAATACTAGTAACTATGTGTGCAAAATAAACTGAAAAGTGAATTAAAGAAGGAAAAGCAGAAATTTATTTAAATCATTTACTTAGGTAAAAGTAGCAATAACTCATCTTATCATTGTACATCAGCCAACGATCTGTCATGTCTCCAGATTTCTCTCTGCAAACACTGTCACAGATGTGATTGCCTGAGAGGAGAGGGCATGCTGCTGGTACATCTGAAGAGGTAGTGGATTCGTAAACCTTGAGACTTGATTCATTTTCAAACACTTGACAGAGCTGTGAAGCTCAAATGGCTGGCGATGCTCACCAGAGAGCAGTGAGTCATTGTCTATAAAGGAGCACAGTTACAGAACCACAGGGCTGCCCACCTTCTCCGGGTTAAAGGATCGAAGCTTTTGAATCTGAAGCTTTTGAGCTGGAGGATCAACACACTGTTGACAGAAAAAGGAGGAGAAAGAGACAGAGGGAAGATGGTTAGATCACCAGCTAACAGAGGAAGACGCCTGACTCCACTGTGGTCAGTTTTCAGGTCATTTATGATGGATGTGATATCACTCGCTTTGGCAGGGTCAAGAATGAGCACTGCTGTGCCGACTCCTCAGCCCCAGACTGGCAGTGATACTCCAGCTGGCTTTCATACAGCAGGGAACAGGAGGAGGAATCAGGCTTTAATTCATTTTATAACCCACAACCATTTTTTAGCTGAAGTGTGTAACTGGTGGAGTGTGAGGATGGAGTGTGTTGGAGCTGAAGTCACACTAAACTCAAAGTAAATATTTGACACTTATCTTTGTGTAGTCCTGCAGAGAGTGGCTCATTGAGACTCCAGGTACCAGATGCAGGGAGAGGCTGATGTAGTTCTCCTTCCTCATGGACTGAATACCACATCTGCAGAGAAGAGCAACAACAGAAGCAACACTGAATCTGTGAATTTTCTACCACCAGGGGACATAAGAAAATTTCATATACATATTCAACATGTGGGATGTCTGTAGCCTAAGAATAAAACTGCCTGCGACTGTGTCAAACACAGACAAACACAAATAACTGCAACATATTGTTCAATAGGTAATAGTTACAATATTTAGCTCTGTTACACATACCTTCTTAACACAGAGCCACCCCCTCCACAGAGAAGCCTTCTTTGCTTTTTACCTTTGGAGTCTCAGCTGGATTTGACGCTGTGGTTGGGTCGTCCTCTATGTTGAATCTGGCAATAAAGAGAAAATACAGATGAGTATTTCACTTTGTAAAGCAGTGAACTTTTTTAGATTTATAATTGTACATTTTCTTGCAGAATAACGTTCCACTGAATAAACTGTAAGGGTTTTTTTTAATGTACCATATGGCAGATGTAGGGCCAGTCTGTATCACTGTTTGGCTCGTGCTTCTCTGAGCATACACGTGATCAGTCCACAGGAGCAATCATGATTTCTTTAGAGTTTCTTTTAAAAGGGACTTTTACACTTTGCTGTGAGTAGGAGGAAGTCAGCTAATAAATGTCTTATTTCTCAAGCGAAGAATGTTTTTACTCTTAAGTTGGTTCATTGGATCATTCTGTTGTGTCATCTATACAATAAATACAGGCCCTGAAAACTACATGGTCACTAGGTTAGTAGATCAAATGGTGGTGGACTTACCTATTTAGATATTTCATTTCAGCCTAATGTACTCTGGAGCCTTGCTGACACATAGAGAAAGGTCCAAAAAAACTTCTTTGACAGCAGAGGTTGGAGGTAGGAAGGCAAAGGATGCTGGGAACAATACATGTAGTCATTATGGGGTCATTAATGTACATCAGTGATCAGTGATGATCAGTTTATTGTCAGTAATTCAAGACTCCAAGATTCTTGTAAAAGAAGTCTGCCTTACTATGGCTGAAAAGGTTGGCTTTGATATACAGTATATGTATGATTTCATGAAAAAATCTCAAAGGTAAAATGGTGATGATTAGATAAAGCAACTCTTAATTTGCAGGTGGAGGTTCGGCCTACAGCTGTTCACCAAAATCAGTTGGAGCAGTTGGAAACCAAGGCTAGAGACAGCTGCCGAAGGTTGCAGGTAGGAGACTGTGGATGGAAGTTTGGGTTACAGCTGTCTGTCAGAATATGCAGCAGTGCAGGTCCCTGGAAAATTTCTGGCCCTTGTCTGCCAGAATATGAAGGTGGAGGCTGAAGCTGCAGGTTGTAGAAACTAGGAATTTTGTCCACACTGCACAGAGAGGAGGAGGTTAAGGCATGAACAGGGGACCCAGCAGTTAATTTTGACCAGATTTTGAGGTTAATCCAGCCATGGCTCTGCTCCTTTCAAGGAAAACGTGGCCATGATGGGAGATGTGTTCAGAGAGATTCTGTGCTGCCTCTTTTTTTCTATAATAAACCAATGTGGCCAGTGAAAAACTACATACAATATAGACGCCGGTGTTAATGGTTTCTTTTGGATCAGTACCCTCACTGATTCCTTATGTCAACCAGTGCGTTAATTATTTATATTCATCAGGAGCAGTTGTACCAGAGAAGGAATTTGTGTAGGAATTTTAGTTGCAGCTTCCTCTGATAGCCAGTAGAGGTCAGTGCAAATCGAGTGTTATGTAATCTTCCTTGTATATCACTGCACACCAGTCCACGGCAAATAGTGTCCAGTCCTTTGGGTGGTAATGGATCTGTGAGAAGAAGCAGGTGCAGGGTTTTAAGAAAACAGGAGGGGAGGCAGTTACAGCAGAGTGCTACTTCCCCATGTCAGCCTGCTCAGTTAGACTTCAGAGGTCAGAGGTCAGCAGACCTTCAGGAAGCATCCTGAATGTGTGTGTAACTGTGTGCAGGGCTATTTGTGTGTGTGTGTGTGTGTGTGTGTGTGTGTGTGTGTGTGTGTGTATAGGTCATTCTGACAAACCTGCACCTGACTGATAAGATGAGGAGCTGAACAAAAAAAATCCAAATCATATGAGCCTGTCCACTCTACAGTCAGTTAATGATGACCTCATATTACATCTGTTTAAATCCACCTGTGGTACCACTATAGCATTTAGTGATAGTAGGGCCATCGTGATATTCACTCCTCCACCTGAAACAGGCGGAGCTGGAGGCTTGATGATGTAGCTAGTCAGTCACCATAGCTCCCAGAGCTTCGCTCTATTTTCGACTGTTGTGTTTACTTTTCCCCTGGCATTTTGTTCATTACTCCACACCCTGTGGATAATAACATGAAAAAATAGATAATAAATTCAGCTCGTGGTTGTGAAACACTAATTCCACTTTGAGGCAGCAGACTTGGGTCTAGAACCCATTCATAAGAGACAGCTGTGACCCAGCTTCTCATCGACAGCAGAGAATCCTGTCTAGTTTCAAACACCTAATTTACCAGGTAAAAGGTCATGTTTGAGTCTCACCTCTCTGTCTGTCCATCTGCACACATGCTCTCACTTTATCGCTCATGTGTCCTTTCATTTCTTCTCTCTCTTTCTTCAGTACGTCAGTAAATAGCAAGGCAGCATGTGACCCATGTCAAACCCTGGTCAAGAGGGTGGTCCTGTAGGAGGGTCCAGAGATGCGGGCTGACCCATACAGGCTTCACTGTGCCGTATTGAAGTTTGTGTAAATGTGGAAAACAGGTGTGTGTGTCTGCAGCGTGAACGCTGAAGGAAATAAATATTTTGTTGATATTTATGTCTTGTCAGATGACTGAATGATGTTTTTGAACAATTTATTGTTCCTTTCCCGTGTTCATTGTGAATGTGATCCCACTCATTGTGTCAGATGTGAGTTTGTAACATGTACTCCCGCCCGCCTGGGTGTGATGGGTCAATGGGAATGACTTCCGTACGTGGAGCGGTTGTTGGCGGCCCTTTAAACCCGCACACAGACAGGCTGTGGAAGGCTGCGTGACTGCTCACCACTGTGCCTGTTTCCGCACAAGCACTATTGGCCGCCACCGCGCTGTGGGCGGGACACGACGCTGTGACTCAGCTCTGAGTCACCACACGACATGTCTGTCACACGCACAGCCTGCTGCTGCATTCAGGGGCCGTGCGGATTTGTCAGCGTTTTAAACTCGTGTCACATAAATATCTCTACGGGATGGAAATAAGTCACAGAATAACCCGTGCTTTCCCAGCAAGTCCCAGCAAAGTTTACAGGGACATTTAGGAGGGCTAAGCTATGTGCGCATGTGTATCTATTATATTATGTACTACAGGCCTGTCTATAGTTAACTCTGCACCTTTTATTATGTATTGAACTGGAAAAATACGAATTTAAATTGTAGTTAAACCACCCGAAAGCTAGGGCAAGTAGTAATTTCGAAGCATATTAAGCCTCTAAAATCTAAATTAAAAATTAAGCCGAATTTCTAGGTATTGACCACCTACGAGCAGTGGTAGGTTCTTCGTATTTACTATCTGCCTCAGGACAAGTGAACGCAGCGCCACTGACTGTTCTTACATGACTTCGCAGTGGCCGCGATCTGTGACAGTGGAGACGCTGGAGTGAGCCTGTGCGTCCGCCCGTCCGTCAGTTTGTTTGTTTGTTTGTTTGTTTTTTGGTAAAACCCCACAGCAGCGGAGTGAGCTTTCTACCACAGCAAAGTCTCGAGAGCCATTTGTTTCAAATCTACTTTTCTACTTTAGCACCGTGCTGGACGGATCTGCCATAGAGGGTGAGTGCCTTAAACTGCATCTTGAACTCCTGTACAGTGCTGTGGTGTCTGATGCTCTTGGTTGTGATTTTAAGTTTTGTTTCTCTCCATCTGTACGTGCGAATTTGTGCGTCCGTGCGTTGTCTCCTCATTTAAGCAGCTTAAACATTTTTCAGAAAGTAGCTCTTGGTATGATAAACACGGGATCTGTACGTGTCCGTTGAATGGACAAGTAGTCTTGCCTGTCCACATCAGTCAAAGCTTTTACAAGAGGAAAAGCGCAGCGTGGAATTCCCGTTACGCACCATTGTATCGCGCGACAGTGTACCGCCAAACTACACTGTTGTTAATTGGAGCTTGATGATTGTGTCAAATTAATTGATGATATAACACGAATTTCGAAATATGTTACCCATTAATTGAAGTTACTCTTCAAATCGGCACACACATGTCACACGAAATATGACATAATGATACATGAAAAGGTGGTAATGGTGCCCCTTGTACAGACACTGTCTGCTGAAAGAGAGAGTGTGACTGCCGTAACGAAGAGAGTGAATCAATTAGAAAAGTTCGAGCTACATGAAAATATGTTCGACACATTTTGGGACTTGAGATTTACATAGTTTATATTTTCTTTCTTGTTCCGTAAAGAATAACTAGATTTTTAAAAAGAGTCCTGTTTGAAGAGGTTTTCACAGAAGTGAGACTGAACCTGTTACTGGCCATGATGTTCTCTCATTTCATCATCATCATCATCATTTTTCATTATATAACCAAGTTGTCTTTAAGCTCACACACACCATCACTGACTGACAGGCATATCCGGATCTGCTGCTGCGCTGCTCCTGTGTAGTACAGCATTCCCCACTTGGGCCTGATCTACACTTAGTTAAATGCTGTGTTAGTGTGTGTGTGTGTGTGTGTGTGTGTGTCTGTGTGTGTGGGCGTGTGCTTGGATGTGTGTCATCAACTTCAAACCGACGGGAAAAATAGGGCTGTAAGATTATTCCCTTGATAAAAATGTATTTCATGTCATTATTGTAGTTAGTAGCAGTAGTATCATTTGTGCTCACGTGAAGCCTACACTCATGTTGGCACGTTCACAGTGGTTCCCAACCTCTTTGACCTTTGACATCTGACAATAATGCAGTCTAGTTGAGGTTATGAGTTTCTGTCTCCTGCTCTTTAAAAAGAAAACATCGAATTAAATTCATTTGTTTATTTTTAAAATATAAAGCCTTAGAAGATATAAAATATCTTAAATTTAATTTACAAAACTCTTAAATATTTTATCTGCCTTTGGCAAGTGTTATAAAAGGTTATTATCTGTGACTGTAGCCAAGACTGGCTGGAAGTTCCTCACACCTCTAATCTAATGTTAAATTTATATATGGAATTTATATTAATTAGTTATTTTTTAATTGATGAATCCATCCATTTATTTATCTGTACATTTTTGGATGCTTATCCAGTTTGTTGATGTTTAATGATTAATTACATATATCACTAAGAGTCACTGCTATATGCAGCAGGGAAATACAGAAAAAATGTAATATATTTTTCAGTAAATCATGCACTTAATTCTAGGTCTTTCATCCCTACTGGTCTTTATTGACATCTTTCATACCTTCATGCTACTGTGATCATAAAGCAAAACATGAATTACATTCTTTGTGGTATTAAAACATCTTAAAAAGTCTTAGATTTAACTTGGTAAATACTGCTGAAACCCTGTATCCAATATGTCACAAAAGCAAGAGAGGAAGAGTACATAAAATAGTTTGAATTAGCTCCACCTCAACCACGTACACCAGTGAGATTCCACATGTGCATCCGTATTAACAAATTAATAATGTCACATACAGTAATATACCAGTGGTTTAAAAGAGCATAATGAATACTTTTACTTTTAAGTAACTAAGTAACTATAGTTCATAATACGTTTGTATTTATGTGGCATTTTGAATGTCTTTACTTGTGATAGAGTATTTTTATATTGTGCTACTGACATTTTGACTCAAGTACATAAACGTACTTGTCTTGGTCGTGATTTCTTCTCTGATACTGCAGGATTTTTTGTGGTAGCTTTAATTATGTGCTCTTATACGTATATATTTTCACGGCATCCATCGAAAATATGTATGTACTTCCTGTATGGGTACTGCATCAGTCATTCACTCTGACTGGCTCATGTTGGCCTGGCTTGTCCTGGCCTGAATGAACTAGCTGCCATCAAATGGCCATGGGGGCTGCCGGAATTTTGTCAACGGGATTACACAAGCAACCAGGCTTCTAATTTAGACGATAATCCAGATTAAGGTGCCATGGTTCGTCTGTGTTCCCAGCCGGGGGCTCAGACGCTGCGGCCCGTCTGGCGGACGGAATCAGCCGCCATCCAGCGTTCACCCTCTGTCTGAACACTGGGATGACACGTTCAGGACCCCAAAATAAGGTCGGGTCTCTACAGTACAGCTGAGATCTTTTTTAGTGGAATTTCTAAAGTGATGCTGTGAACAGACTAAAAAAGGATCTCATACCACCATCTTTAGATGCTGCTCTTAATGCTGCTGTGATCATTTTTTAACGATTTACAGTTGAAATTTGTGATTTTTGTTTGGCCTTTGCTCACAGTTATGATGATACAAACTCAGAGTCGCCCTTTGGCCTTTAATTGGCAAACTGTTACATAACCACACTGAACCGATGCCCATGTTTTTTTCAGAAATCCCACAATTCTCACCTGACCAAAAGAACTGAACTCAATTCTCCAGATCTCAAATAGCTGGTCAAAAACAGAACGAAACACCTTAATAAGCACCTGAGTGAACATTTCTGAACATGGAGGTGAGTACCTGTGGCTGTGGTCTGTGGGGAAGAAGAGGCCGGTGCTTGGAGAGACCATGCCCCAAAATTTCAGGCTCTGTCCCAGCTGTGTGTCTGCTGTGATATAGGGGAATATACAAAGTTTACCAGGTGCTGTATTTCTCTCTAAGTCTGAACCTCTAACTGGTGGTTCTGTTTTTTTCTGACCTTCTCCTTTTAATGCATTTGGCATTCAGTATGGAGAATGTGACAGAGAGACTGAAAGAGACAGAGGGGGAGAGAGAGAGAGAGAGGAAGAGCTCTGTGAACTATAAATAGACAGTGGGAGAGTGGTTGTGATGATAGCATCACCACACAATAATCCCTCAGTAGGAGTGGCGTTACTTCACTGCACTACACTAGCCCTAACAGTGAATAGGTATCCCCTCTAATTTCCCCCTATAAGAAGGGTTATCTGGTGAACCTGAGCCTCTGACCCTCTGCTCAGTTCCTCTGTACGTAGATGCTGTTTATTAAGCTTGTTAATATGGACCTGTGGATAAAGGAGCATGTTTCACTCCGGGCCAAACTGTCTAAATTCAAAATAATCCTTTTAATTTTGTAGTGGGCAGGGCTCTAGCTGGCCTATCAGACCGCAGACGGAGGTGCAGATCATGTTCCTGCAGTACTGAGGGCTCTGACTGCCATTTGTTGAATGTCATGCTGGACCCTGACTGTGGCTCCCATCAGCTGCCACTCACCAAACAAATACCGGCCATCATCAGCCTCAGATGTTGTTCTTCATCTGGAAAAAACTTGTCTTGTTGAGCTTTTATTACTACATCATAAAGAAGCTCACAAAGTAATACTGTAACAGTATTAGTGTCGAAGTGAGCTTTTACTTAAGCCCCTTCAGTAATTGACGCCATGACTGGATGACCTAAAATGTGTGGTCATTTTGACAGTAGACAAAAGCAGCTTCTTATTTCTGACCTGTGAACAACCAGTTTACCTGCTGAAGTGACGGATGTTATCACCTGTAGCTAGCTAGCTAATCAAGCTAATGTTAAAAACCTCTAAATAAGCACTTGATGGCTACTGCTAAAAGAATGAGGCCCTAAACGTTGTCTTCCTCACCAGCTGACGATCCATGTAGAAGACATTAAAACAGAGGAGAGGATGTGTAGAGCTGGCTTCCAGTGGGGAGGTACTACACAAATAATGTACAAGCTTTATAATGTTTGTAATTTACATTAGCATGCACACACACACAAAACACTGAAGCTTTTTCGCAGTATGTAAAATTTTTCCAGTTGTGACTAATCAAGTAATAAGTCAGTGATGGATATCAGAGTTTTTTTTTTATGACAGTGAAATGTATAGTGCATGTTGTGTAGGATTTGCAGTAGCATTTGCACCTTATCAGCAATGTTTAAAGGAGGTGGAAGTGCAAAGATGAGACTCACAGGTTTAGAATTCCCCATCAATCTACCATCGCAATAGGCAATCTAGTGTTTGTATGAGTGTGTGTGTGTGTGTGTGTGTGTGTGTGTGTGTGTGTGTGTGTGTGTGTGTGTGTGTGTGTGTGTGTG
>JBBMJY010000003.1:20156058-20180152 GCA_037833715.1 Toxotes lorentzi
ACACACACACACACACACACACACACACACACACACACACACACACACACACACACACACACACACACACAGTTGAATCATGTTACCTCCCTCAGCTCAGTGACTCATTGCTCCACTACCTGTATAGTAGTCCATGTTACATCATGCACTCTGTTGGAATACCCCCTCCCACACTCTCGTCCTCCCACTCAGTGTGTGTGTGACAATGAGAATGTGCCTAACAGAATGGTGTAGCCTCGCAGATTGAGAGAAAGCAGTTTAGCATCAAACATGTGAACATGTGCACAAATACCAGTGTGTCTCTTGCAACAAACAGCATGTGTGAGTTCAGATCTGATAAACACTTGGAATGTGGCGACTTATTAAATGAAAAGATGGTTGAAATGAGGTTCCTGGTTTAAAAAGCTGCTCGTCTTAAGTTATCGGATGTTATCTGGGAATGTTGTGTTTGGCGAGTGGCTCCTGGATTCTGATGTTAGCAAGTTTAGTCAAGTGTCTGTGATGATATATTCATTTTAAGTGCGGGAATTCAAACTGAGTCACTTATGATCACATCTCTTGAATGTTCCACTCACTAAGTCAAAGGATGTTGAGTTTGAAAAAAAATCAGAAAATAATTAGAATAAAAAGCAGTGTACATGAAAGGCTCATGAAGTCCTGACAGCTTCACCGTGAACCATCAGTCTGATCAGTTTATCTGATTTCAAAGGACAAAAATGAAGCTGTTCAGTCCCACAGATTAAATGTACTGTAGCCTGTGGGATGCTAAACCTTTTCTGTAAGCAAACTGAATGAACTGTAATATTGCTACTGATCCAGGAGTATGTGGCTGAATGGAGTATGTCACTCATCAGGACTAGTCTACAGGCTTACAGCAGCAGCTCTGTGAGAGTGTGCTCACACGATGTTTTCAGCTAAATCCTGATGTCAGCATGTTAAGATGCTTAGAATGACAATGTTTCTCTGCTGATATGTTTTAGGTCACTAGTTTTACAGTTACGTGGCCATAACTCAAACTATTGGATAAATGAAAATGTTGACCTGGTGATGGTGCCAGATGAAGGCAGAAGATCACCTAAATTATCTCCCTGACTTTTCTTTTTCAAAATCCTGTTTTTTGTTCCTCCCACTTTAAATGATTCAGTTTGATGTGTCACTTTCCTGCAAAGCTGCAGTGAATAATCCAGTGACAGAAGCTCAGTTTTGATAAAAAATGTTAGTAAGTGTGGGTGTAGATGATGGATGGATGGACATTCATCTGAGTCATCTTCTTCCAAGTGCCCTGTGAACTTCCTGACCTTGGATTTCACCTCTCAAGCTCAATCCAGTCTCTCCTAACCCTGCACATGGTGGAGGTTGTTAGGACCATATGCAGCCAGAGAGCAAGAGCTGTAGTTATCAGTATTGTATATATGTAAAAAAAATACCTCTGCATGCTTCATTTAATTTTGATTTACAGTAAATACTCCTAGAAAAAAAACCACTAAAATTGAACATCAATCATTGATAAGGCAGTGTGTAGCTCCTTCAGATACTGATACAACATCATCCCCCAATGAAGCTAAATGTGATTTTAAGTAGAGATGATGCAGTTTGCAATTACACTACAGCAATTTACAGAGAATTTGATTTATTATTTTTGGGTGCAGCTTGACAGCAAAGCCTTATTTCACGTGAACGTCTGTCATAGACTGACTGAGTGATGAAGTTACACCATTGGTCGATAACAGAAACAGGAAAACATGTAAATGAGAACAGCTTTCTTTGGAATTTGGTTGCATAACTGTATTACAGAGAGCAGGAAAGAAGATCAGAACAAAAAGTTTTTGATCTGTCTTTGATCTGAACGAGACAAGTGACAGTTTACATGCACTGTAGTTACAGTAAATGGAAATCTTCTGTGTAGTATTTTTATGAGTCAGTAAATGAAGTACTTTCTGGGCACTTTGTACTTTTCTTGTGAAGTAACATTATCTCTGAGTATCTCTGAGTAAGGCCATAAGTTCAATCCTGCACCTGCCATCACCTCTGGCTCTGCAGTACACAATGTGTGTATATTGGTTCCTCATTCAGTCTCCATTTGCAGAAGTGTGTACTAAGATTTTATGTGTGTACTGAAAGTGTTTACCAAGATATTGAAAATGTGTTGATTTCTTAAATAGCAGATACTGAAAGTGAAAATCCAGCCATGGCAAATGCTGAATGAGTGAGTGGCTGTTAACGGGCCAGCTCTGATATTGGGATGTTTGGCTTGCAGCCGCTGTATGATTATGGCCTAATGATTATACACTTTGTTATACAGTGCTGTGTCAGCTTGGCAGCCACACAAGTGGCTGATATCTGTGTCAGTGGTGCACAGTAGCATTTGAGGAGATTACTGTTTTGGTCTCTGACTGAATGATGATGTGTGTAGCACCATAATTTTGGTTTTGTGTGGAAGCAAGTTGTGTGTACTTTGCGTGACAAACTCACAAAGCTGGTCACATGTGCACATATAGCACACAGCTGAAACAGGTGGACTGCTGCTCTGGTAAGAAAGTGGTTTGACTCTACTGCATGTGTTGCACTGCTCCCTCATGAGGACGAAGACAGACTGTGCATTGCAGTGGTTCCCATCGTGGGGGTTTTGATTCCCAGAGAGATCCAGAGAGAAAAATCTGTGGTGTCACAAGATAATTAACCAGATTGGAAAGAAAAGGACCAAAAAACAGAACTTCCGTTTTTTTTCTGGATTTTTTCCTATCTCTGCTGTGTCTGGTGAAGTACTGGTGCATTTATCCATTTAGGCCTGTAAATTCATTGATGCTATACAGACTTAAAGGAGCTAATCACTCTTTGTTTGATGTGTCTACTCGAGGACATACACAACCTGTGAAAAGTGTTGCTTAATTCTGAAAGATCACAAACGGAAAAGGTCATGGACCAGTGGTTTATATTGTCTCCTACACTGACAGCTTTATCAGATTGGTTTTTGCATGCTTTGAATAAAGATCTAAAAAAATATATACAGCCTATATGACAAATTGTGAGTGTGTGTGTGTGTGTGTGTGTGAGTGTGTGTGTGTGTGTGTGTGTGTGTGTGTGTGTGTGTGTGTGTGTGTGTGTGTGTGTGTGCATGTCTGGATAACTGAGGCCAGCTCTCCTGACTCTTGGCTGGCTTGTTCTGGAGCAGATTTTTCTGTTCAATAATTAACTAGAATTGCCGCCTCACAGTTATTCTGCCTCCACCAACCAGTCAAGCTGAAGTTTCCCCTTTCAGACTCATATGATACATGTAGTGAAGATTTTGAAGGAATTTAATCAAAGTTATTAAGTGCATTTTGTCATAATTAGCACATGAATTCTTGAGTTATGCCAAAAACATGTATTGTGAGGTCACGGTAACCTTTGACCTTTTACCACCAAATTCTGATCAGTTCGTCATTGAGTCCAAGTGAACGTTTGTTCAAAATTTGAAGAAATTCTCTCAAGGTGTTCCTGAGATATCTCGTTCATGAGAATGGAACGGACGGACGGACAGGCAACCACAAAACATGATGCCTCCACGGCTGCTTCAGACGTGGAGGCATGAGGAGGAGGACACCAAACACACCCCTCTGCTGTATAAGGGCTGTGTGTGTGTGTGTGTGTAGTCAGGTGTTTGTTCTGGTTTGGATTGTGTTTCTTTCTGCTGTCTGAAGGGACTGGTGTTAGGCCAGTTTGTGGGGCCAAACTGGCTTCTTCAGAGGGATTTGGTCAAAACTGTAGTAGACTCGACTTGGTTTATATGGGTCACCACTGGTTTAACTTTGAACTGAACCAAACTGGACCACTCTGGACCTGCTTGAGCTCAGCTGGACTGGACTAGGCTTGACTGGTTTAGCCTGGAAGTAGACTGATGCTTGAGCAGTGTGTGGAGTTGGAGTGGATCGGACCAGATGGCTCTGGACTGGATTCAGTTCAGATCATTTATTCCCCAGTTTTCCATCCTATTTGCTGTTATGTTCCTGAATCCTGCAGAGGCGGCTCACATTCTCAGGTTTTCCACATTATGTTGCTTCCAAAAAATCTCACTCCGTTTCACTTTGCCTGTATTTGTTTGCTTGAGTGGTTTGGTTTGAAAAAGCTTAGAAGCAAAGCATTTTTCTTACAGGTTTGGTTTGGCTCACAATCACTGTGCCGACGGAGAAAGTTAAACTAAATATTTAGTAGTCCGGTTTGTTTTTTCCCCTCCAGTCATTGCCCTGCTCTCACTGCTTTCCCTCTGATTTTCTAAAGATGAATTTTATTTCATTGAACAATAGCTGCTCTCTTCTGTATATTCTATATTTAGTTTTTAGCTTATTAGCTTATTTGTTACTTACTTTATATTTTTCTAGTTTCTTGTGCTACTATAGTAGTACTTTGTGCAATGTTTGTTTTGTTTTTTTGTTATGGTGCTGTAACAACTTAATTTCCCTCCGGGGATCAATAAAGTCTTATCTTATCTTATCGTATCTTATCTTATCGTATCTTATCTTATCTTATCTTATCGTATCTTATCTTATCTTATCTTATCTTATCTTATCTTATCTTATCTTATCTTATCTTATCTTATCTTATCTTATGTTTTGGAGCTGTCCGCTAAAATCAGTTGCTGGTTCTCTGTGTTTGTGGGTTCGTGCATCAGACACGACAGCAACAAATGAGGAAACAACAAAATATAGAGTCAGTAAGAATGTAGCAATCCGTACGGATCCATGTGTAATAACTGCCTGGATGTGGTCTGTAACATGTATTGACTTTTTTATGGTGTGTACAGGATGTTCAGATTCAAGTGTGAGTGTAACAGATATAGATGGTACTTGGGTTACATTTTATGGCTGACACACACACACACACACACACACACACACACACACACACACACACACAGACACACAGATGGTTGCTGTGTTGTTGTTTGTGATTGCAGTGCAGTGGTGTAAGAAGGTGATGATGATGATGATGATGATGATGATGATGATAAAAAAAGCAGTTAGTGGACTTTGAGCTAAGATTTTTTTTTAAATCAAATTGTTTCCATGATCAAGAACAAACTCTCATGTTCATCCTAAAACCAGTTTTGGGAGATTTTGACCACTTCTCTTTAGTCAAACAGGGACTGGCAGACAGATTCAGATGTCCTCTGTGATCTTTCTCCGGCTGTCCACTGGGTCCTGGTTGGTGACCTTTGACTTGTTCCCCGCTGAGGCTGTGACTGGCTTTGGTCTGGTGTTTGTAGGCAGCTGATGTTGTCTGTTTCTGTTCATTCAGTCTCATGTGCAGGGTCTGTGCTATTTCACAGATGTAGTGTTCCCCACAGCTGTCACATTTGATGTCAGACCTCCCTCTCCAGTCGTCTTGTCAGGGGGGTGTCGTGTCTTTGGGGTGTAGCAGAGGAGATGTCAGTGTGTTGACTGGTTTGCGATAAGTGTTGACTACAACTGATATGAGGACTTTAGCTGGATGTTTAGACAGTAGAGCCATGTACAGTCTTGAGAGAGAGAGTATGGATCCTTGCACATTATAAACTTACCTGACAGGACCTTAAGGCAGCATCTCCATTATTGCTTAATCTTGAGGACCCATCATGTTGAGGGGCCCTGATTTAAGATCTAGTTAAAGGCCTTCATTATTTCAGCTTTAATTGTGCTTAAATGGCAGAATGTATGAAAGAAACCTGTGCTTAATACATACACAGTTCACACAGAGTGGAAGAAGGGGGCCTCAGTAGGTGCCCACAGAAGCTATTGTGTTAATCAGCTCTGGTCATTTAACAATTTAAGTGTTACTGTGATTTCTGGCCATTTTACCTCCATGGTGAGTACAGTACAATTCAATCCACTATTTCATTACCATTACCCGGGTGACTGCAGCAAGTTTCAGTGTTTCTAGTGTCTTTTTGGAAAAAAATGACAGAAGAAGCAAATAGAGGGAAAGTAAATAGTTACGGTCGTTAGAGGACTTCATCACTAAATAACTCCAGGAATGCACTGGCCATCGCACACACTGGTGATATATCCTGTAAGAGAGGATCTCAGTGGGGAGTTTGGTTTTAAACTGTGCAGGTTTCCTGAGCTGTGATTTGCTACAGGCTATTAACAGAACCGAAGATAAGAATCGAGCTTTGTTTTTGTGCTGGTTACAGTTTTTATGGATTTGTGTGAATGAGTGTGTGTGAGCACCACAAACACAAACGGTGCATTTAACTCTCAGATTTGTGTCGACTTTTCTTTTGGACCAACACAAGTTTTTCTCTCAGATATGTTTTTTTGGAGAGCAGAGTGTGGACAAAGGACTGGGTGTCTGGAGAGGGTGCTGGGGAGGGGAGAAGGGGATGATGGGTGATGGGTGGGGGACTGGAGGAAGGGATGATGGGTGGGAGTCTGCAGGGGACGGCTGGCTGGCTGTGTTTATGGATGTGAATTTGAAGGGGGGGTAAAGGTGGGGGTATTTATGTGTGTGTGTGTGTGTGTGTGTGTGTGTGTGTGTGTGTGTGTGTGTGTGTGTGTGTGTGCGTGCGGCTGGGCATTCATCTGCATATGTGTCTGCATGTGTCTAAGAACATGCATGCACTCATCTGCTGGTGAACCTGAGTGTGTGTGTTTGTAGGCTTGTGTGTGTGTTCTTTTGTTTTGCTCTGGGTTGCTGGGTGATGGGACCAGCTGGGAGGGCTGAAGCCATTCACTTCCCTTCTGCTACCCTGAAGGCAGCCAGCAGGGAGGGAGGGAGGAAGGGAGCGAGGGGTCGAAAGAATCAAATAGAGGAGAAAAGCGTATGAAGGAGTATGTGGGGGGAGTGAATTTATCTCTCGTTGCGAAGCGATAGAGAGGGAGCGATCGCAATCAGACAAAAGAGAAAGAAACTGACAGTAGAGAGGTGAGGAAGTTTTGTACACAGCTCTGAGTGAATGAAGAGATTCATGAAGGAAAATGAGGGGGGGGTTGGGGGGGGTTGTTTGACGGAGGGAAAGGCTGAGTCGTGATAGAGCAGGGGAGCTGACTCAGCCAGTCTGGTCTGGCGTAGGAGGGCAGCAGCAGGGGAATAAGTAATAGATTACTCTACATGTAACTGGTTTACTATAATCCGATTACTGATTGCATAAAATTGCATATCAAAGGATTATAGCAATAATTTGATAGAAACTGATAACTGCTCTTTTTAAACAAACAGGATTAGAATAATCTGATTGAAGTAAAAGGAGGTGACTAAAATTATCATTATATCATTATTCTACAGTGGTGTGATTACAACACAAGTAGAGAAGCAGTTCTGATCCGATAACATGGAATAACTCTGTGTTATTAGAAGTAACCTGCTCACATCAGTAACTTTACAATTAACACGAGACCCTGTAACTTCGACTTAACACGCACTCTCAACAGTCGCCACAAGTGACAATTACAGAATAATGATAAATGCTCAAACATGGTGGAACAGCAGCAGCAGTACAGATGAGTCACAAAGTCAGTGAAGCGGCTGAATGTCAGTTTCACAGGATTATCCAACTAAAGTTTGCTAATATTAGCTGGCATTAGCCACCGTAAGCTACTGCTCTTACAAGAACAAGCAAGGCTGTAGCAACAAAACCCCGGTTTCACTGAGCTGGGCTGTGTTTTGTTAGTTAAATGGTAAATGCTAGAACTTATATTGTCGTCATGTCGTCAAGTTACTGACCAAACAAAAACAACCAGAATGCATGTACTTAAAAAAAAGAAAAGAAAAGAAAGCAAGGTTTTTATTAGCTTTTTACTACTTTTATTTTATTTTAGTCATCATCTTGAAAAGGGGAAGGGGGTGTTTTCATAGTGAGACACACACGAACCAGACAAGCTGAAACACGATTATAATGATGACACCACAGCAATGAATTAAACTCATCAAACCTAATGTGTGGAGACACTCGAGACAGTGTGACAGTCTGAATGTAACATATTAGAGGAATCAAAATGTTGACCGAAGTACATAGTAAAGGGCATTTGTCATATATGTACCATAAAAAACACATTATGGGCCCTGACGGTATCAACTGAAGCCTGGATTTAACATACATCTGCTAAGTCATGTCAAGTAATCCATTTCATTTTCGACAACAAATTAGTCAACAACTACTTAGATAGCTGACAGCACTACTGACTCCTACTGGTTGATCTGCTTACATTGTCTCCCTCTGAAGACAGAGGGGATCAAGACAGATGGGATGAAAACACAGGGAAAGAAGTTGCAAAAATGAAAAAAGAAATATAATAATGATAATAATGATAATAATAATAATAATAAAGACATCTTTAAGGAATATCCTGGTTATTTTCAACCTAATTCTTATTCTCATAATTCTGTCTATTCTGACTGTGTGTCATTCTAACCCCACACTCACCACCTTTAATGTAGAAGTGTGTGGACTATGGCAAAACAGCATATATCTGAGCAGGCTGGAAATACAAAGACAAAATGTCTCTTTAGTGTGTACACACACTGACATGTCAGCTAAGAGATGTTAGATTGGAAATTGGGGTCTGGTGTGTTATGGTCCAACGTGGTTCCATTTTGGAGATATGAACAGGTAGTGAACCTCTGTCTCTTAGACAATTTTCTTTATTTTTGGCTTTTTCTGCATTGCTCTGACTGTATCCCTGATAAAAGGAGAGCAAAAAGCAACACCAGAGGGGAAAAGTGGCTCTCTGTGGATGTTGTGGCTGGAAGGAAGAGAAGGGGTTAGTAAGATGAAGCTGCTAGAGGGTGGAAAAACTGAGAAAAGAAAGATGGATAACCAGCTCAACCATTGTTGCTGGCTGCTAGTCTCTAAAGCTGCTTCCTTGTGCCATGACTTGTGAGTCGGCCTGGTTTGTCTCGAAGATTAATGACCTTCCTGTTTTCAGTTACAGTATCTCTCCACAGAGGTTTCACTGCAGTTCAGTGAAAACTGAAGTGCACTTTAAAAAATGCTGCATAATCTTTTGTTAGAGGCAAAACATTGTAGGATTTTTTTTTTTGTAAAAAGCAACAGCACTGAAGTTTGAACTATTACTACTACTGTTATGACTCTTTCTATTGCTTCGGCACCTTTACCTTTGCTAAAAATAACACTACCGTCACATCACTTCCAGTATGACTTCCACCACTACTAACTTCCTCTACTTCCACCACTACCATTCAGTCTGCTCAGAATGGAACTACATGTAAGCTGTGACTCAGATGGCAAAAAAAAAAAAAACACCAAATTGTGAGGGAAGTGAATTCTCCTTCATCAATGTGTTTTTGTTGAGCTCTCCCCAGTGGACAGAGGTATCTGTGTTCCATCTACTCCTAGACTATTGGTGAGTTGTCCCACTGGAATGTGTCACACTCACCAGTTTGCTATGGATGGACACACACACACACACACACACACACACACATTAAAGGGCTAGGGTAAACCTTTTCACATAGCCCTGAGCCAAAAGCCATTAAAGCATACAACAGAGTACTGTACTGTATGTCTAAGATGGTTATTACAGTGTCTCATAATGTCTTGACTGTCTCACTGGATTTGCACAACATCATGTAGTCAACTTTAAAACTTCAAATTTTCTACAGCGACTCCTTTCAGCTCAAAATAATTCATCATCTTATACGATGTGGATGTGTTGCCTCTCGCTTGTTTTTGACATTTTGTGCTGCGATTAGGTCGTCTGATAAACAACATGCCAGTTAAGTCGGTGAATAGACAAAGAAAAACAATTCATTTCACAAGTTATGAAACAAGGAAAAAAGAGAAAAGGACAGAAATGAAAGAGACAGAGCAAGAGAGAGGGAGAGAGAGAAAGAGAACAACAACTTCTTTCCTGTAAGTCACCTGACACTGGAGGCGTCACACAGCCATGAGTAAACACACCTCCCTCCCTCTCGCTCGCTCTTCCTTTCTCTCTGTCTTTCTGTCTGGGTTGCTCGCCCGTGTTCTCAGTCAAGGGCCTCTTCTCGCAAGATGAAAAGTTTTGTTTGGAGCGCCCCAACTATTTTCTATTTATAGACCTATCTCCCTAAATTCTCAATGAAAACCAGATAATATTTTTTATTGAATAAAAAGCTCAGTTCACTGGTTGTAATAAGAAACAATCTAATCAAGGCAAACTTCATCTTTTTAATAAGACTTGTGTGAATTTGGAGCACTTCTTTGTTTATTCTGATAAACTGACCCTGTCCAGCTGCCGTACAGAGCCTGGAATGTAAAAAACCAGTTGAGCACAGCAGCGTGGAGAACCTCTCTAAAATAGGTCGACAGTGGTTCTGCTATGATACTTTTACAAGCCAAAAAAATATGTTCCAGCACAGTACACCGTAGAAAGTTAGCAGCAAACATCTGTGACTCTTTAGGCTGCAGTGTGACTGGGAAAAAAACAAAAAAAAAACTATGTGCAAAATCAAACTGCTGTTGATGGGCTGTGAGAAGGTGTCTGTAACTTCGGATGTGTTGATTTAATGCCAGTACATAACAAATGGGAGAGATGTGAAATCATGCCTCAGAGAGCCAATCACAGCTGAGCAAGGACTCGGACACCACTGCACAACTTTCCCAAGTATGCAGTGCTGCACGCAGGGGTACGTTTGGAGCAGTGAACCTGAGTGAAACTGGTTTTGACTAGTTGGGTCGAACCTTGTTGCTACTATATAATACGAGTAAAGAGAGTGTGACGTTGTTTTGATCACAAACGAACATATTTTGTACTAAAGCCAGAAGCAGCTGATAAAATTTCCTCAAGACAATTATTATATGATCTTGAGAAACACTTGTTTTCTAGGAATCACAATTTTCATTGTCAGATTTTGATTGGATAACACACTGTCATCCCAAAGACAACAGGAAAGACTCAGTAATGAAACAGCTTGGATAGATCATGATGTACAGAGGCCTGTTATTCAAAGGTAATGACACATTTAAGTCCTGATCATCACCAGTTTTGTGTGGAGACAAATCTGTAATTAAACTGTAATCTTGTCACAGTCTTAACAAACACTAATAAAAGCACTGTTTGTCATCTTGACACACGTGTAATGAAATAATGAAGTGATAACCATGAGATAACCGTTTGAAGTCATCATCCTGAGGTAATGAGGCTAAAGATTTTTAGCAAATAGCTTTTGTGTGTGTGTTGGAGAGGTACTTGTGTTGGTAGTGACTAATAATGAATTTCCATTTTAGACATTTGACCTAAAATGTTGTGTGACCACATCACTCCTTTTAACAGCCTCGGACACACTGTGTATCCTTACGCTGTAAACTTGTATTAGACAAGACAGTGAGTCAGTGTAATAAAAACTGCAGCAAAGATCAATGTTTATCTGAATCTACAACTCATTTTTGTTTTCATTAGCAGTTGTTTATCTTATAGTAACTTCCACGTAGCATAAATTCTGGGAAGCTGTTGTCAAGAGTCACACTTTTTTGATCGTAAATGCTTAGATCACCAGCATTACCAGAAACCAGTGAAGGTTCTGAGTCTAGACGGCATGACTACATTTTGGGAGCATATTTGACTAAAATGGAAGCTCTGCACGAGGCCAACTTGCTTTTCTTACTCGTACTTCCCCTTCTGAAATGTGTGAGTCAAGGCACTTATGAAGTGTTTGAAGTCTCAGTGTAATGAACATAAAGATGTGTAGAAGGCAGACAAATGAACACTCCACTTCACACACGACAGGCTCTGTCCAGCTGTGTGTGTCTGTGTGTGAGTGTTTATTTCAGTTTAAATCCTATAGCACAACATTGTGGCACTACTCATGGATGTATCATGCTGTATCAAGGATAAAGCATTGTGTATGTGTGTGTGTGTGTGTGTGTGTGTGTGTGTGTGTGTGTGACTGAGGATGGGGCTGTGCTTGTGGCAGAGAAGGGGAATGATGGACACTAATAAAGAGACAAAGAGGGAGAAAGGGAGGAGGTAGAGACAAAGAGAGAGGGAGAGAGAATGGGAAAGAAAGCAGATGGGTGTTTTTGGTGTGGAGTCCTTCCCCTCCCTCCTTCCCTCCCTCCCTCCCTCCCTCCCTCCCTTCCTCCATGTTGGGCTGGCGTGCCACACCCATGTCTAATAGTATTAATAATATTCTCTGGTCCTCTTCACACACCCTTCCCAAATCTGTCAGCACACATGGATGTTCTTCTCTTCTTTTTTAACCCAGATTTTGTTTTGTTTTCTTTTTCTTTTTTTGGCCACATTACATAAAACAGTCGCTCAAAAATTTGAAATTTGAATATTTTCAAAGCTGCATAATAAAAGGTGGAATCATCCTGCCTGTGCAATTTCCTAAAGGTTTATCGTCTCCAAAAGTGATGCAAGAGAACTTTTCTTATACATACACGTCAAACAAATCTAGAAGCAGTGTTTTTGGCGTTATATTGAGCTCATCTAATAGATGTGATGATAAGTTGGGGACAAAATATTAGGTACACCTGTGCATTGTAATGCAGCCTACCACAACACCATAACCTATGGCCTCAAAACATACCACTGAGTTGAATCAATAACCACCAGATTATGTGTAGGTTTAACCAAGGTACTGTTGTATTTCACGATATTTTGTCTAACCCCTTTATCTTTAGCTTAGCTTTTATCTTTACTGTGCCGTCATCTGCTTTTTCATGAACACAAGTCTAGAGTAAAAGATCTCGTCATCTGGTTGACTATGTTGACTATGGATTTAGATTTTAAAGGGGTACTCTGCTGATTTAGGATTCCACTTCAGAAAAGTTGGAGGATTTGGAAAAGACAGATTAAAAAAAAGAATGGTCTAAATTGAAGCAGCAGAGACTGAGATATCCTGACTTTTGGTCTCCTGTATGCATCAAGCTAAAACAAACAAACAAACAACAAACAAAAAATGGACCTTATAATTCCCAATGACATTTTTTCATTAAATCCTTCATGCCTGATAAATGCCCATGTGTTTATGTGCTTTAAAGCTCCCAGTTTCCACCACAAGCTTAAATTTGTCGTCCCCAAGCTCAAATCAAGATAATCCCGATTACATCATGGCTTGTGACGCGTTAAATCTCAACTTTTGACCTATGGACACAGGTTGCATACTGTACATCTACATCTTACAAGCAGTTCAAGTTCAAGTTCAACTCAAACTGATTCCTGTGGATAGTTTTTAGAGAAAAGTCACAAATAAATATAATTTGTGTAGCATAAATGTGAGTTTCTCCTTTGTCACTTCTTCTCCTTTCCACTTTGTTTTCCCAAATCATCTTGACTTTATCATTGATCACCAGATCTCTTTCATTGGCTGAATACTGCTCCATATGTGGAGTAAAAAAATAGCTGTTTATCTTGGGTGTCTTGTCACAGTTGTTAATTATTCTGCATATGGAGTTGGTCTTTTTTGAGGACTAGTTTAAGTGCCATTCAGAGTAAAGATATTTATGCAAAGTAAGAATATTTTGGCTGCAGAAGGTTACACTAAGGCAAAGCGTGTGGTTCTGATGGTCAGGTTTATGGGATGGGAAATAAATTACTTTGGTGACTGCCCCTGTTGTGTAATAGTGTAATATGGTCTCTCATGTGTGTCTGTTTATGTAAATGTTACTTCAAACCCATGTTGTGAGAAATGTGGTGGTGATGTGTTTAGAGAACCAGCAGTAGCAGTGGCAGCAGCATCATTGGTAAAGTATTAGTAACAGTTTTTAAGTGCAACAGTGACCATAATAGCAGCAGCTGTACTTGCAATGGATTACTGTGATACTTATTGTAAAATTATTTGCTGTATTATTACATTTATTGAATCCTTCATAGAATCAATAACATACTGTTTCTAGTGTGTAGTGATTCCTTTATTACAAAGACAAAGTTTGTATAAGGTGACATGATAAATACATTGTTCACGTAAACAGGACCGGTGAATAACACACATGCATATGAATCACTCATTCCAGTTGTGTGTGTCACCCTCGCATATCTATGCTCATGTTCCTGGTGGATTTATACACCTTAATTATATAACAATGCACTTGGTGTTGTCACAGCAAGTATAAATGGAACATGATGGTGATCAAGCTAATTCTGGCAACAGCTGTAAAACTGAGAGTTACCACCCAAAGGTGCAACACGACGGTGGATGGGAGCAACATGTAGCTTCATGTACTGCGTGAGGCCAGTGAACTCACCATGAGTCAGGTTCACACTCAGATTCACATTGATGGTGACACACACACGCACACACACAACCTGATACATGCACCGAGAGATGTAGACAAAGAAGACAAAACAGCAATAGAAAAGAACATTTACTGGTTTTGACTGTGTTTTATGTTACTGTAGAGGCTGGTGATGATGTTACATTTTATAGCTCATGTTTCAATGCATAAATAGTTGACCTATTATGTTGTGCTTTTGCAATTCTGTTTCAGCGACGGCAATCAAGTCACCGAACTGAAATCAAAACCTGAGACAAAATTAAATAAATGGGCAGACTGGAAGAGAAATACAGAAAAGAGAGACAAAGACAGAGGCAGAGGGGAGGAAATGGGGATAAAGCAACAGCAAAAAGGAAAGAAAGACAAGGAACAAGCAGATTTTACAGACAGAGGGAAATAAAAGAAGAGCGAGGGAGAAATAAATAAAGATAGATGGAGGGAGGGAGGGATGGAGGGAGGGATGTTGTGGGTGCAGCTCTCCAGTTGGTGTTGCTATGGCCCTACCCTCCCTGCTCACTGAGCCATTTCCTGTTTTTGACCTGAAATCTTTATTTAGAGCCATCCCTCCTCGCTGCTCGGCATTCATGAGTCAACTCAGAGTCCACAGAGATGAACACAGGACTAAAATCAGATCTCCATTCACCACAGAGGCTACGTATGCGTGCAAGCACAGAGCTATTGTACCCTGGCTAACCCGCCTGTTAGCCATGCTCCAGCTGAGGTTTCATTCAGGCTAAATGGTTTGCATGATACCGACATGTTGAGAACCCCTGTTGCACAGAATAACTTTGAGTTTCAATAAGCTCTGCTGTCTCCACTGATCGAGCCGTAATGCTCAGTCAGTTTAGTCTTTTATAAAAAATCTCATACATGCCATACTGTCCAGTGATGGAAGTTTCTGTGTCTTGCAGACATCAGCCAATGAAGATTTAAGGCCTGCTCATCCAACAATTTTAAATGGCAAAAATCATAGAAAAAAGGCTGCATGTAGCGGTTTCAGTCGCAGGGGCAAAATACATTTTCTTGCATATATTGTCTTGCTAGCATAGCTTCTAGCGCTAGCATAGCTCCATCAATGCTCTAGAACCAAATATTTTGCAAAGACGTGTGGATGCATTTCGTTGTGCCACGTCCTGTTGTGAGCAGGCCTTTACAGTGAAGAGTTTTAGTGCACCATGAAGGCCTAAATTCAGTTTTCCGCCCTGACAGAAGGAGAAACTGAATGACTGTGTGCCAGCAACTGAGTTCTGTAAACACTGGACTCCAATAGATGGAATTATTTGTGACAGCAGGTTGATCAAAGCCTGTCCTGAGAGCAGGCCGCCTGTCTGAAAAGATAGGGAGACTTGTATTGTGTCTGTGACTGTATCAGTGCACAACTGGGTGAGTTTGCAGCAGGGGGCATCGGGGGCACAAACGGTCTAAGATGCCCATTTTCTGCCCTCTGGATGCTTCACTGCTGTTTTTGTCTGCATGTAGCAGAGTCTACTGGGTTTTGTTTGAGTTTACCGGACATCACTCAGCCATCTGCTGCTGGGCAGGACGGGCATTACTAACCGGCCAAACAGCACCATCAGCCCAGTGCTCATTTCTGTGACCACTCACTGTTCTCGTTTCAATAAAAGAAACGAATGATTTCAAATGAGATACCAAAAAAAAAATCTATTATTATTTATTTATTATTATATATTATATTATTTATTTAAAAATTAAAAGCATGACACAGTTATGAAAGTACCAGAAGGAGGTGTAACTAAATGATAACATGAACACAGCTTCCACTTTACAGTTTCAAAATGTTAGTGTTTTATGAGGACTACTCTTTAGTTCTGTAGACAGCGAGAGCAAGAGAGATACAATGTTACACAACTGTGTGTGCGTGTGTGCGTGCGTGTGTGCGTGTGTGTGGGCGGAGCAAAGTAGACGACGCCACTTCTCGGGGCAGCTGCTCGGTTTCAGCTTCTCCTGATGCCTTCACGTGCTCCTCGTAAAACCTACTGGCCGCCAGAAAATGGATCCTGTCGTAAGAGCAATTATGTCGTTGTAACGTGAATAATGGGCTCCGGAGTGGGAGTGTAAGTGATGTTTTGAGCAAATTAGTCGTGTGGGTATTTATGAATCAATTACCGGTTGAATGTTATTTGGAGATTTTTGAAGTGTTAAGGAGGACAACTTTTAGCCTCTGCGCAGAGGACAGAGCCATCTTGACGTTTATTAGAGACGGAGAATTAAAATAACAGCCTAAATAAATACATAAACGATTCCTTAATAGTTAATGCATCCAGTTTACCGTCAGTTGTCACAGCACTGTACTACCTAAATGACATTTCTCAGTAGGGCCATAGGTCTTCCACAGGTGGACTTTCCCATGGCCCATTCTTAATTTCAGTGCAATATTCAGCCGACATTAGACGGTTTTATACATAAAACACTTACATCAAGGCAAAGTTGACTGTTTTATATCAGATAAATCAAACCTGCGAAGCAAAGAGCACTGGTTTTCCCTGAGTGTAGCTGGTGTAACATATGTCACTGTGATAAACTAATATCTTGTTAAATTATTATTATTATTATTATTATTTTACCGTCAAATGTCAGCAGTCGCGGGGCATAAGCGCACGTGCAGCTGACCTCGCGCGTATGTCCTGCAGCTTGTGAAAGCAGCAGCGTTCCTGTGAGCGGAGGCAGTTTTCTCCTCCTATCAGCGCCATTGTGTGACAGAGTCTCCGGGAGCTCGGACGGTTTGTGTTTCTGGAGCTGACAGGACTGTTTAAATACCCCCTCCATGTTTCTCTTTCAAACTCCGGCGGACCTGGATGTGGTAGGACAGACATTTCTGTTTTTTGTTTGTTTTTTTTTAAGAGTAAATATAACACGCCGAAGAATATTTAACGGCAGTGTAAACCCTGTTTCTAATGAATAATAGACACGGCGAAGGCTGGTGTTTCAGTGGTACTGTGGGTGTAGTGGGATCTGGTTGAAAAAGTTTTCGTATTAAATGGATAATATCTGCCGATTGTTGTCCCTGCCGTACTTCCATTGACCCTCTATCTCTGCCGAAAACTCATTCCAGTCTACAGAGCCGAGGCAGTGGCCGCCACTTTCCAGTGTATCACTACGGAGGAAAGTCTGAGAAAAACTTTTTTTTTTGTTTTAACCAAAATACATTTAGTGCTCTCCCAAAATACATTCAGCTACTGGTACGTGCTATTATAATGATTAAGGTTAGCTAAATTAATTATTCCACTCAGGCTGTTCCAAGTTTAAAAAGTTAATAACCAAATTACATGAAATGACCTAAATCTGGATAAATGCTCTTACATGTACATTCATTGGAAATGTATGAAGCCAGATGTACCGACGTGGTGAAGTCTGCATATTTGAAAATATGTGTCAGCACCAGCACATAGATAAGAGGGACTTTATATTTACATGAGTGTCATTTGCAAGTCCGCAAACTGCACGTTTTATTTGGTTATTAATGTTCAGATGAGTAAAGCATGGTCTGCTACACTAAGAACCAGCTGTGAAGTGGTGAAAGGTGTTTTTGCAGTGTAAAGTGATTTGGTTTCCAGTGTTTGGGACTGTCTCAGTCGTGCAGCTATTGTGGTGAGTGGAGGGGGCTCTGTTTCGTAACATGCACCACAACACAGCAGTCTGCTCTTTCAGTGACCGTACCTTCTTCACTTTGCCGCTCCTGTGCTGTCGCCCATGCTGTCACCCACAAGCTGCATGTGGGTCACATCAGAGGTTCTGTCTGGACATGCATCCATAATGTATAGACCCAGCTCAGACCACAGAGCACAGACAGATGTGATGCAGAGTTACACAACTGCCAATACTGTAGATGAGCAGATAACCACAATGATGAGGGGAAAGCCTAGTTCTTGCTGAGTGGAGAACCCCTCAGGAGGTCCCCAGGCTGCAGGTAGGGCCCAGTGTACATTAAAAGAAATTTCATTTGAAATGTCACTGATTTGTTTACTGGAACATGTCAGTGGCAAAATTTTGATCACTGTACAGTGAACTGTACAGTGATCTGTACAGTTTACTGCTAAGACTCCTTAAACAAAATGGTAAAAAATAATGGAACTTAAGATGCAGTCCCTGATTTTGTTTTAGAGCCCAGTAGACAACCCCAGATTCCCTAAATATTCTTCCAGCTCGTAGCTGGTATTTTCAGACTCAATAAACCAGCTTCAAGATGGGAGGATAATTTGTGGGATTAAGAGAAACAAAAACAAAATAATCTTTAACACGTATCTTTGTAGGCTTAGTTAGTGGGCCCTGATATGAAAATGGATTGGATGTCATGAGAGAGGTGACAGCTGCAGGCTTTCTCTAAGGCTTGAACTTACAGTAATAAGCAAGTCCCACTGACGGATGGATGTAGCATGCAGCTATGTACTGCATAACTTCAGTGGCTGAATACCTATAAGTAGTAATAGTAAAAACCTCCCAGTGCAGCAGTATGGCTTCATGTGCACTAATAAGGCATGTACTGCAATGATAAGGATTACACTTAAGGGTGCTGCCTGCAGTAAGAATGATGGCACTTGCAGCACTGAAGCTGGTGCTGCTGTAACAAGATGGGCACCATAGTAATAAGGCAGATACTGCTGTGGTACGGTGCATGCTGCAGTAATAAGGCAGATACTGCAGAAATACGGTGGATACTACTGTACACCCAGTGACCAGACATAGTGCCGCTGTAGATTTCTGCAGCTTCTGAGGCTTTATCACTGGAAGTGTCAAGCTGGGTTTTCTCCCCCGAAGAGGCTCGGTGGAAAGACTGGAGCGCTTAACTGCATGTGGACATGTCTGCTGACCTAAATCTGCTCTCTTCTTCTGCCTTTTATAGATTTAAGAGTGTGTCTGTTTGCGTGAGAGACAGAGAGAGAGGGAGTAAGTGAGTTTTTGTACAAATACACTGATTACCAGAAATTTGAGATACTTGCATTTTACTGTGCATGTGTGTGCCATTGCGAGTTACTGCACTATTTCATAAAAACAAGTGACGTTCACTTTTTGTAAAACAGTGGATTGTCCCTTTAAGTAACGTAGCAGCTTTAATCCCAAAGAATAAAGTATTTAAGTACAAGCACCTGTCTCTCTGTTACGATTGGCTAATAGTGTTTGCTGTACTGGCCGCTGTAGTTTGAAGTATTATTGAATGGTATTGCATCATCCAGAGATGCTTTTGTAGTATTTTGTCCAACCCAATTGTGTCAATGAGGGTAAATATTAGTAACTACAGCCCCCTAAAAGCTATATGTACATCAATAACTGGCAGCCGAGTGTAGTTTCAACATAAGTCAGGAAAAAAAGTCAGTGACTCTGTTGTTTTGCCCCTGACCTTTGCACTCCTTACTCCTTTACACTGCTCGTACTGAGTGTGTGACGAATCTCCTAACTCCACACAGCAAAGTAGGATTGCTCCCAAAATGAGTGGTGATGCATCAAAACTGAGGAACAAAATCTCTCAGGCTTCAAGATGGCCTTCAGCTCTTATTAACTGAACACACCATCTTTGTTTTAAATTGGGTAAATCCAGCATGGGCTTGGTTGCTTACACCAGTATGTCTTTATTAATGGGATACGACATGTTGCGCAGTAGGAACTGTAGTGTTTTGTAACCAGGTCAGTCATTATGTAAGTGATCGTAGTGAATTCCCTGTCTGATACCCAACTGACCTTTGTCATGTGAGCATTTATGCTCACCATGAGAAAAAAAACACACGTGTACACACGTGCACATTGTCTCCTGACACATGATTGGCTTATTTATTTTTATTTGGACTGTCCTCCTCCATCTGGCCTCCCCCGTTGTTCCATAAAAACATTCATTAACATTTAATTGGCAATTTCAAAGTAAGTGTTTTCAAGATAGGTCTTACTGTTTGGGGTCAAGGTGTATAGGATTTTAGCTCATTCCTAGGGTATTTGATAACTTGTGTAGTTCACACTAATACTAATCTCAACCATAAAACAGCTCATATTCATCATTGTATTGTAATATTAAATGTTGGCTGCAAAATTGCATATGAAGCCACTTGAGATTTAAAAAAAATTGACCTTTAATATTTAATTGACTTTTATTCACCATCACCAGACCTCCTATTAGCATTTCACCTTTTAAACCACATGTCGACTCCCCCTTGATTTGCTTATTGATTGATGAACCGTTGAATGGTGTCATTTCGATGTTTCAGGATTTTGAGTGCCACAGATAGTCCCAGTCTGTTTGAGAGCAGCTGTTGGGAAAAGACAAACATCCTGTATTTTCCTGTTTGAGGGAATTTGCCTTTTTTATTGCAAGCCCATGCAAAAGATTGAGCTTAGAATTTAATGAACAAATTGCTGGCAATGTGTTGATGATGGCTTTAGATGATCAAGTCTGGTTGTGGCACTTTTAATGTATGTGTGCAGGTCCTCAAAAATGTCATAAAAGCAGAATTGATATATTAGTAGGCAGAGCTGTAGTGGCAGCATCAGTAGTCACAGCAGTAGCAGCGGTGGTAGAAACAGTAGAAGTAGCTATCGTCATAGTGTAACTGTATCTCAAGTTGTGTGTGTGGAAGCGTAGCTGCTATTGAGCGTAGTGGGTCTGGTCAGGCGAGCACTACAACTCGTTTCTTCCTCTGGATTTTGTCTGGAATGTGTTTACTAGTTCTGCATTCTCTGTGTGTGTCAGTGTGTGTGAGACACACACTGACACACACAAGACTGAGTTTGACAATGTCGTCCTCATGTGCAGGGCTGGATGCATTACAGCAAGGAGAAACAGTGGAAGCACAGTCATGACTGCGAACTGCAAGTCAGCCACTGTGTGCCTAAATACACATGCAAATGCTGAGATTAATACATGTCGAACTAAGCATACAACACAGCAATACGTTCATCTGCCTGCAGCAGTGCGGTGCGTAGTGCATGTCCATACTTTGTGCATCTAGAGAACCTGAAATAGCCTGATGTAGAGGTGAGGGGGAGGGGTGGATGTGCAGCTCAGGCATGGAAACCAGCGTATCCGGTTACAGGATCATAATATCACTGCGGAGTCCATCCACTAGCGCTGCACTATCGCACAACACACACACACATACTCACCACAGCCAGCTCTTGGAATAATATGCTCAGCCCACATGTCTGATGTGTGCTTGTTGGCACTGTTGGCAGGCAAACGCACACTTTCAGGCTTGCGCACACACCTGACTTCACCTCTAAATGTATAAAATATGCATTTGTTTACGTTTATCATTTTGTGATTAGTTGTGTGCCCCTCAGTCATTCATATATGTTACAACTCACTGCATGTACTCTATGTTGTATTTTTTTTATGTTTTATATTATTATTTTATCACAAAGCCCCACTCCCCTGAAGCCACCATCAACTTTTCATGTACTCTTATCTAAACACACCCTTAGCCACAAGTTGACCTTTCTTTCTGAGGTTAGATTTCAGATTTTGATGCTGTTTGATTGCACTGTGTCCTTATCTGTTGCAGTTAATCCTCATCAGCTCTCTCATAAAGGGGACAAGCTGTGCAGGCCTGGTGTGGGACTGGTTGTGTAGACATATTTCATAGTAAAATGAATGGAAATCTTTCAGAAGTAGGCCAGTGTGCTGTGGGTTCCTGGGTTTGTATCAGGATATTTGGTGATATTTTAGGCTGTAGGCAAAAACAGAGTAGTGTTTATTTTGAGAAAGGTTCCTACCTGACATCACCTCTCAGATCAGATCGCTCTGCTAGAAACAACCTTTTATCTATTGATTTGGGGTTTTTTGGTATCTGTTGTACATTTTTAGCATGATTTCTAGGACAAGAAAAAAGGACTAAACTGCAAATGGAGCATGTTTCACGAGATGTCTTCTACATACATTGATAAAATAATAAGGTAAAGCAGGCCTTATAAGCTTCTGATATCATGCAGATTGAAATGGTTGATGGATCGATTACACACTTACTTTGGAATTTGATCACACTGTTGGACTATTGGAGGCACTGAACCTGAATTTATTCTCATACAGTATTTAGATTAGGTTTCACAGAAATAAATGTACACAATAACAGACATTTTCACAAGCACTGTAATTACTATTTTGTGTTGCGTGTGCAGAATACTCATGTTCTGCAACTTTCTGTTTATTTTAAAAGTATTGGACTATTGTGACCTTTAGTCCAAAAATGTCAGTAGTAGTACTGACCTTCAAAATGGCAGGTTCGTTGATTTTTGGTTAGAGTTGATTGCTTCTTTACCTTGAAGGTCTCAATAGGCTTTTTTCTACATTTATCTCATGGATAACCTTTTGGAAAAGGTAGTTTTAAGACACTACTTTGCGAGACAATTAACAGTGGCACATTAAGTCACGATGACCTTGAATGAAGCCCGTGGCTCCATTTTGGAGTGCAGTACTCCTCCACTGCTGCGCTTTATCTGCTTGACTCATTTATGATTCTTTCTGTGACTTTTTCGTTTTGTGGTGTGCTCATATCTAGACATGGCTCATAGGGTGTAGGATGGCTCTGGGCCTGTGAACTTTGACAGTCAGTGGAAGGAGAGGGTGGGTGTGAGCAAACGACCGGATGGAGGATGACATAGAAAGATGGAAGAGGTAAAAGAAAGTGTGAGTGAAGAAGAGAAGAGGTGGAGGAGAAGGAAAAGGAGAAGGAGGATAATGAAGTGGAATGTAAGGGGTGGGGCACCTCTGGTATGTTAGCTCTGCGAGAGAGTCTGTGAGAGAGTCTAAACACCCAGCCATGAGTTAGTGAGTCAGACATGCGCAGCTGCTTCAGTTCTCAATCACACACCCGCAAACTGCTTTGAAACTAACTCTGTTGCTCTCTCTTTGATTCTCTCTGTTTCTGTCTCTCTCTCTGACGCTCAGATTCGCCATTTTCCCAAAAGTGCCACAAGCAGCTGCAGTGAATGTAGAAACTCATAGATGATTTAAACTCATGGACACACAAATGTTTAAAATTTTTGTTAATCCTTGGCAGCACCAAAATAAGTCAAGAAACTCTTTACTGAAGTTTTTATTTTGTCTGTAGTTTTGCTTCTAACGTTTATTTAACACTGTGGTGTTTCTGCTCTGCACCTCGCAGACATCACCTGTCAGTCAAACAATATGGGCAATGCTGACACCTCTTCTTTGATTATAAATATGATGGAAAAAAACTGATCAATAATTCATTTAGCTAGTGTCAGGATTAGCAGCTCTTATTATGCTAAATGATCCTGATATGTAGATAGTTAAAGGGATAGTTCAACAGTTCAACACACTTGTTTTCTGGCTTTCTGAGAGTTAGATGAGAAAGTCAGTACCACTCAGATATATGTTACAGCTAACTTACTAACAAACAACAGTGTTGAGGTACTTTTTTTGTGTCCGAGGCAAAGAAATCAGATGGTGAAAGGGATTTTTATACATTCCCCAACAAAAGTAAAACCTTAACATGAAACTGCATGTGAACAACCAGTGAACCAGCAGACCTGCACCATGTATGAGCCAATGTCAGAGTCTTGGTAAAAGAGCAGGTGGGGTTGAGTGCCTTGCTCGAGAGAAACTCCGCTGTCATTTTAGTATTGGGAGGAGAGAATGTTGCTCATTCCCCTCCAACCTCTTCCAGACCAATTTCTCACCTTGTCCTCTACTTCCTCCTCTCACTTCTCCTCCTCCTCGTCTTCCTCCTCTTCCTTCCTGCCCCCCAGCACACACTCCTCCCTCTCCTCCCTCCCTCCTTCACCTCTCCCCCATCCCATTCTTTGTCATCTCTTTGGGTGAATTCCCAGCTGACTCTGTTTGTCATGGCAACCAACCAGTCGTGGTGACTGGGCCTGCAGCTCACACTTCCTGTGTGTGTGTGTGTGTGTGTGTGTGTGTGTGTGTGTGTGTGTGTGTGTGTGTGTGTGTGTGTGTGTGTG